>PVIR01003943.1:0-83668 GCA_004026965.1 Petromus typicus | reverse complement strand
GATGAACATTGTAGGCTCTTTTCTTAGCTATTTTGCCATCAAACTTTCCTTTAGCTTGTGAAGATAAAGGCTTGTGATGCATAAGTGGTATGAGATTATTTTTATTTTTGTCTTTGCTTTTTGAGACAGGGTCCACTAGGTGGTGTGGGGAAGCCTTGAACTTGTGGCAGTTCTCCTGTCTTAGACTGTCAAGTGCTGCGATTACAAGTGTGCACCACTCTGGCTAGCTCGCTTGATATGAATTTATAGGCACATTGTTTGTCTTTCTTTCCAGTTTCTTGAACTATGAAAGAAAAGCTCATATTTACTGAGCATTTATTATGAGCCAGTTTTTTCTTTTAACATCGGTCAGTGCATGTAAATACAAGAAGGTACTGAGTCTGTGCTACAGGTAAGGAAACCGAGACCCAGCGAAGTTCAGAATCTTGCCTGATAACACCTTCCTACCTAGTGCAGCGGTGCAGATGACACTGAGGTTGCCGTCTCGAGAGCCCACACTCTTTCCTACCATGATGCAGTGGAAGGCTGTATGCCATATAGGTTTTATAAGGCATCAATAACACAAGTAAGAGGGAGGAGAAGTGGGGTGCTCATGGGGGCGACGAAGGGCAAAGAAAAAGCTTAAAAAGAGAATTAATAAATGAGTCTGTCATACCTGAACCACTTCATGTATTTATGTAATATGCTTTACTATCTTCTTTAGAAATTATAGTGTTATCAATATGTGGAAACCACTTGGCTTGAGACCTTGGGAAGAGAAAGAGACTTATTGAAGGTGGAATGTTTACACAAGGTTACTTTTGGATTTCAGATTGTAAAATATGTGTTGGAGAAGTCTGTGTGTGCTGTATTTCGTACGTGAAGTCAAACAAAAACAAGAACAGTGTTTAATTTCCTTGTGATATTTATGAGACACAGAAAATATACTATGGTAAATATTAAAAAATGAGGGTCAGTAAGTGGAAAGCTCCATGTGTTGAAGGGTTTAGATGTTGTGATGAAATCTGCAACTTTTGTTGTATGTTTAACTTTTTGTAACAATGAGGTAAATCGTCATTAGAATTTTCCAGATTTTCACAAAAGCGCCTGTACATCATCATCTGTGCTGAGTATGCTGTCATTCTACCTTGCCACAATCAGCCTCTGAGATCTGATCATTTTCAACATATTAAGACCAATATGATGTTTTTAAGTCAATTTAAAATAAGATCTCATTAATTAAAATAATCGTGAACCTTGGTGCAGTATACTTACTAGTCAGGCCTTGTGATGACTCTTTAAAGAAAGCTTTGAATAAGAAAGATGGCAAATTAAAGGAACTGTTTAGTAAATTCTCTACAAACTAGGAATTCAATAAACTAACGAATTGGCCAAATAGTCTCATGTGACTTAATTGACTCTGTTGACTTAATTACACTTTCCAATGATATAGTCCTTACCTATACTTAAATCAAAAAGGTTGAAAATCTTAGTATATAAAATGTAGAAAATTACTTTATATGTGAAAAAAGACTGAAAGGCCTAGGACATTTTTGGCTAAAAAATTAGATGGTTGTTATTTAGTTTAGAGGACACATCTTCACTCTGTAACCCAAAAGACTTTGTGTCTCTTTTCGTCATGGATATCCAACAATACTCATATAGTTTTACTTGAGGCTTTTCTGTACCCTATTATTTTCTGGCTTTTTCTTAGTAACTACCAGAGCTTCAAGAATTCCCAATTTCTTCAAGTATTCACTAACTGAGGGTAACTAAAACATTAATGACTGATTATAGATAACCCGCAGTTTCTAGGCTGGGAAATGGTAAAGAAGGCACATGTAGGGAGGAACATTTTAAACAAAATAACAAACACAGAGGGTAGGTCGCTGTACCAAAAAGCGTTTTGAAATCAGCAGGAGCATTCCTCTGCAGTCGTGCTACTTTGGGTGGTGGGACACGGACCCTGAGGCCTTTGTCTGTAGTTGTAGCTCTCTCCGCATCTTCATGTGAGAGACCCAATGTGGTCTGAGGCTCACACGAACGAGTTCTGCGCCTCGGTGTGGTGGACGGAGGTCCGTGCTGCCCACAGAGCCGTCCACAGTCCCGTGGATGATGACGACAGTCCTGTCTGGCTCTGGTGAAAACATTATGGGGTTCAACTACAGCAAGCCTGTCATGCCTACTCTTCCTACAACTGCCCCGGGGTTTGGATCTGTGGGAAATTCCTAAGGATGGTGGGCAAAGGAAGAGAAAGAGAAACAGAATAACTCATTCGAAGGTGGCTGGACAGAGGGAGAGTCACTGACTGGCGAGAGATCACTCTATACTTCTGTCCATAAGAACAGTTTGCCAAGTGGCTTGACACAGATTATTTATCTACATTAATTCCATTTTAACCGTGAACAGACAGTTGCTCCAGGGACGTAAGTGTCATGACCAAGGTCATACAGCTGGTAATAGGGAGCTGGCCGTTAAGCCTGCATCTGTGATTTTGGTCATTGAGCAGTCTGTCTCCCAGCACAAGTGGCCAAGGGTGGAGGGGACAGCTGAGAACGGTCATTACTCTGCACTGCTTTCAAAGGCTCGTTTTTTTCACTGTCAGACATGTATCACCAGCTATTTGGTACAATTAATGCTCTTAATGAGACCCTTCATCTCCCTTCCTCAGTGACTTCCAAAAGGCATAGATTTCTCACCAACAATACCTAAGTTTATGGATATAAGTTTTAAATCCAGAATTTATAAGTAAACGTTATCCCTAAAGAAGAGAAGTGTGCTTCCACTTTTGACTTCCTTGCCTAGACTGATTTCGATTCTAAATGATTATGACGTTAAAAAACACACCAGTAACTTCTGACAGCCAGTTTTTCTATTTTTTCTACAATATATTGTACTCTACATCTTTCATATATATATATGTATATAATGTTTTTTCTTTTTCTTTTTGAGACAGGTCACGCTTTGTAGTTCAGGCTGGCCCTGAGCTCAGCCTCCAACTCACATCACAGAAATCCTCCTGCCTCTGCCTCCTGAGTGCTGGGATTACAGGCGTGAGCCACCACGCCCGGCACTGTGGTGTGTGGTGCTGACTGCTGCTGGGCATGAGTTTCCATGCCCAGTATTATATGTGGTTACCAAGGATCGAGGATCGAACCCAGGTCCTTGAGATTGCAAGATAGACGCTGGAACCACTGAGCTAAATCCCTGGCCCAGAGGCATTCTTGAGAAGTTATTTCCAAAGAGGTGACTAGCTACACCTTTTCTGTCCTTTATATTTAAAAATGTCTTTATTTTGTGTTTAAAATTTGACTGGGAATAAGATTTTAGGTTCATAGTTGATTTTTCTTTAGAGTTGTGAATATGGCACAACAACATTTTCTAGTACTCAGTGTTATTATTGAGATAGATGTCAGACATTTATCTAATTCATTAGTCCATTGTTGTTTCTCTTAACCTGGTTCTCTACAAGTGTCTGGAATTATTTTTTTCATTGAATTTTAAAAACTTCATGTGAGGGCTGGGGATTTGTTTAGCTCATTGGTTCTGGCACCTGCCTTGCAAGTGCAAGGGCCCAGGTTCGATTCCGGTAACTGCATACAACAGTGCCAGGTGTGGAGAGTCACACCCACCAGCAATGAGAATCACATTCCACAGTGCTGGATAGGTGGTTTACACCTGTAATCCCAGCATTCAGGAGGCAGAGGCAGGAGGATTGTTGAGAGTTCAAGGCTGAGCTCAGGGCCAGCCTGAACTACAAAGCTAGACCATGTCTCAAAAAAAAAAAAAAAAAAAAATCATGTGAAAATGTTTTGCTATGTTTCCTTGAATCATTCTGCTTGGCATTTGATCATCCATTAGAATGAAAAGATTTAGGTATTTTTTTTTTTTTTTTAAGCTCTGGGAAATTTCTTCAATGACTCTGTAGAATCGATCTCCTTTTTTAGTATCTCTTTTCTCCCCAGAACACCTCCCAGATAACCACTGAAGTTCTTGTATCTATGGCTTTTATGTCTCACTCTTCTGTTATACCATACTTTGGGGGAATTACTTAACTTGACTGTCCAGCTCATCATTTCATTCTTCATCTCTCTCTATATTCTATTTCAAATATATTTTTAGAAAATTTAAATGTAAACAATCACATTTAAAATTTACAGAAAGGCTCCTGACTTCTTCCCTAAGAATATCACTGCAGTATTGCACTAGTTTGCTTGTGTATCCTAACAAAATGTCAGAAACTGGGTGGGTTAAATTATAGAAATGTATATTTCAGAGAAGGGGAGTTAAAGATCAAGGTACGAGGGACACTGATGTCCTCTAAGCTGATGTCCTCTATTTATTTGGCTCACAGAGGTATCCTCTCGCTGCCTTTCATTTGGTCTTACCCTCAGTGTCTCTACTCCCTGGTCTCCTCTTGTGTGTTAGTCTACAGGTAGGTTGGAGGAGAGTGCGCTCTATGGCCCTGTTCTGCCTTAATCACCTCTTCAAAGATCCGATCTCAAAACAATCATATTCATAGCTATAGACAAATATTGATTTAAAGATTCTCCATGATTGCAAATGTATTAATTCTGTTTTCTCAGATGTTGTTTGTTCACCTTGTTGGCCGTACTTGCATGGTCTTGCTTTTACTCAAATGTCTGGACTTTTAGTGGTTTGCTCATCTTTGTCCTTGTCAAGTGATGGAGGATGCTGGCTCTGGAATTTATAGTTCATCTTCAGTGGCAGTTGGAGGGGTGGAATGTCCTGTCCGGTGAGAGATGCAGTGTAACAGGGCTCACTCTTCCTTCTTAGGTCATTTAAAAATGATTAGCATACTCCAGCAATTCTCTTCTTTCTTTCTCTTATTGCTTTAGTAATATAAATTTATGAGTTGCAATGTCACATTTCAAAATAGGTATACAAGCCGAGCCTGGTGGTGCACTCTTGTAATCCCAGCTCTCTAGAAGGATGAAGCAGGAGGTCCACATGTTGGAGTCCAACCTAGTCAACTTCGCAAGACTGTGTCTTAAAATAAAAAATAAAGGTCTAGTGATGTACTTCAGTGCTAAAGTCCTGGGATCGGTCTCCATGACCACAAAACAAAACAACAACATGTATACAACACCTATTGATCAAATTAGGGGAGTTAAAGTTTCCATTTCCTTCTCATTACTCTGTTTGGAGACTTTGATGTTTTGTCTTCTAATTCATAAAATATACAACAGGATATTGTGAGCAATAGTCCCCCACTGTCCTGTGGAACTCTAGAACTATTATTTTTATCCAACAGTGGCTCGGTGCTTTTCCAACCTCCCACTATCTCTCCTTCCCATACTCTTATGATGTTATTGCATTATCCAGTTGACTTTTTAAAGTTTATTTTAAATTTATTTTATTTTTAGTTTTTGATTTGAAAATTATTTTGCAGCACTGATGATTGGACCCCAGGGCCTTTGGATAAATACCTTTTGTATTTTAAAAAAATTTTGAAACCCTTGCAGTATGTTGCCCAGGCTGGCCCTGAATTCCCAACCATCTGCCTTGGCCTCCCAAAGCGCAGGGATTGTAGTAGTGTGCCAGCACTTCTAGCCTATTTTTAAATTTTTATTTTTCAGACAGGATGATGTTATGTGGGCTAAAGTGGATTTTAACTTGTGATTCCCCTGCCTTAGCCTCTCAAGTAGCTGAGAATATAAACACAAAGCAGCACACCTAGCTTAATCTAAACATACTCACGGTGTTTGTCTTTCTGTGTCTGATGGTATTTCACACAGCATATGTTATGGCTTGTGTTTAGATAACCCTCCAGAGCTTCCTGTAATCTTAAATGGATTTTTCAGAAGTGGCTGAATCTACAGAATGTGATGCTGGAAATAATGGTGTGTGATTACTGAATCAGTGCATTGATTGGTTTAGCACTGCCCTAAACCCGGTAGATGGAATAAGATAGAAAGAGCAGAAAGATGCTGTCAAAGTCTCTTGTTGCTTTTGCTACCTTGTGGCTGCCATGATCTAGTTCTCCTCTGTGATGCCCTTCTGTCAACCCGCCCCACCTTGGAGCCAGCTAATTACGGACTGAAACCTCTACAAACTGTGAGCTAAATAAACCTTTCTCCATTTAACTTTGGGTATCAGTTATTTTGTTGGCTCAATGAGAAAAGTAACTAGGACAGCGTAATATCCTCCAGTTCAATCTATTATGCTGCAAATGATAGGATATCATTCTTTCTACAGCCAAATAATACACATACATCACAAAGTGACTTACTTTATCCATTCACTGTTGATATCCACATAGGTCATTTCCATATCTCAGCAGTTGTAATTGTGTGTTACAAACATGGGTGTGCATATGTCTCTGGTGTGCTGCTATTACTTCATTTGAATAGATCTTGGAAATGTGATAAGTGAATCGTATAATCAGTCGACTTTTCATTTCCTGAGAATCTCTTCCATACTGTTCTCCACGGTGGCTGTTCCAGTTTGCATCCTCACTGACAGACTGTGAGTTTCCTTTTCTCCACATCCTTGCCAGCATTTATTTTTATCTTCTCTCTTTGATAATATCCATTTTAACTGCAAATCAGTGTAGTTTTGTTTTATATTTCCTTTATGGGTACTGAAGTTAAACATTACTTTCATAATTTTTATTGGCTACTTGTATATCTTCTTTTGAAAAGTATATGGATCCTTTACTTTTTTTTTTTTTTTTTTTTGAGACAAGGTCTTACTTTTGTAGTTCAGGCTGGCCCTGAACTCATTATGTAGGCAGGCAACCTCGAACTCACAGCCATTCTCCTGCCTCTGCCTCCAGAGTGCTGGGATTACAGGCGTGAGCCACCATGCCCAGCTCCTTTACATATTTTTAAGTGGAAGTATTTGGTATGAAAATTTGAAACTAGATGTTATGGATATTAGCCATTTTTCACGTGAGAATTTGCTAACCTCCTCCTAAATCTGTCATTGTTTTTCTTCTCTACTTTGTCATATCACAAACTGAAAGAAAACAACACAGCCTTCTCTGACTTCACCCAAACTTAGTGTTTCGACTCTGCCGTTTTTTGATAACTTCCTGAGTCGGTAGCAAAAGGCCCAGTGAATGTATAGAAAGGGCTTGGGTCAGTTTTACACGAACAGTCCCTCAAGCTCTAGGACTGACATAGATGCTTTAGTCCTGCTGGTTGCTGTGATCTCTCCTGGTAGCCACTCACCCTGTTTGGTAAAATGTTATATTAGTCTGCTTTCCTATCTTTGGGATGTAATACCAAAACCCCGCAACTTACAGGAAGAGGTTTAATTTGACTCACAGTTTCGTGGGGTTTAATCCCTAGCTGGCTCATGCCAAGACAAAAATAACGTGACTGAAGATCATGATGGAATAGAGTTATTTACTTCATGTGGCCAGGAAGCAGATCAAGGAAGCAGTGCCAGAGAGGAAGGGGTAAGGCCTCAGATCTGGTCCCCAAGGTCACTCCTCCATGACACCCCCATAAACGTCTCCTGTGCATTACTAAGCTCACAGGTGTCTCCTAAGCCAATCAAAGTGACACACTGAATGTGGCCACCACAGATATAGAAAGAAACAATCACCGGAAGTTCTTCGAAGTTCATTTTGAAGTCTTCTCTGTTTTTTTATCTACTGATTCTAGAACTTCCCAAACTGCAGGCTGTCTTCTTCTTTCATTCAGTTCTGTAACTGTAGAAAAATGATTACCGTCTTTCAGAGATTCCTGAAGCACTTTCAAATGTTATATTTTCTTTTATTTCAACATGCTGATGAATTTGTGTTTTTTTTTTCCAGAAAAATTTTTTACTAGTACATGCATGATTGCATTCATTATGAACAGTTGTTTTAAAAAAGCATAACATCTTAATTCATTTTATATTCACTTTTCTCCCTCATCCATCTCCCTACCTTCATCCTATAGGTCCTCTTGCAATTTGCAAAAGAACTATCTCTTTATTTCCTATTATCTATCTTTTTATTTGCTCTGCATTTATGCTTTGGGTTTCTCATAGATGAAAAACTATGTGATATTTAAGCTTGTGTGTCCACTTTCTTTCATTTATTATCGTGTTCTCATGTTGTACCCATTCCTAAAAAAAGACACAAATTTGTTGTTCTTTGTAGCAGAGTAGTACTCCATTATGAATAAACACCCCATTCTCTGGGTCCATTAATCTATTGATGTAGGTGATGTGTCCCATTTATTAATGACAAATACAATGTGTCTGATATATTAATTTGCATATAATGAACCTTCTTCTTCTTCTTCTTCTTTTTTTTTTTTTTTTGTAGTTTAGGCTGGTTTGGAACTGAGCCTTGAACTCACAGCAATCTTCCTGCCTCTGCTTCCCAAGTGCTGGGATTAAATGCATGAGCCACCATTGTGGTTTGTGGTTTGTGGTTACTAAGTGCTGTGCTTGCAAGTGTGTGTTTCCATGTCCGATATTGTTGTGTGAGGTTACTGGGGATCAAACTCAGGATCTTCTGCTTGCCAGGCAGATGCCAGAACCACTGAGCTAAATCCTTGGCTTCTATAATGAACCATCTTTATAGCCCCTGGGAAAAAGCCTAATTGGTTATGATGTATGATTTTTTTTGAGACAGGGTCTCTTATAGTTCAGGCTGGCCCTGAGCTCACTATCTAGTCCAGGCAAGCCTTGAATTCACAGCAATCCTCCTGTTGCTGCCCTTCGAGTGCTGGGATTATAAGCATGAGCCACAATGCTTGGCATTGTGGTGTGTTGTACTGACTGCTGGTGGATGTGAGTTACCATGAGTGGCACTGTTGTTTGTGGTTACCCAGGGTCAAACTTGGGATCTTGTGATTGCAAAGCAGGTGCCAGAAACACTGAGCTAAATCCCCGGCCCAGTGTATGATTTCTTTAATAATTTGTTTCATTCTGTTTGCCAGTGTCTTATGAATCTTTGCAATAATGTTCATTAAAATGATTGGTCTGTAGTTTTCTTTTTGAGTTGAGTACTTGTTTGGAATCAGAACAGTCCTCCTTCCTTTTCAATTTCATTAACGAGTTTGAGGAGTATTAGTATTGGATCTTTTCTGAGGTTCTTATAGAATTCATTGGTAATCTGTCAGGTTTTGGAGTTTTCTTGGATGGTAGTATTTTTTATTACTGCTTCAATTTAATCATGTGTTATTAGATTTTCAGGGTTTTTAATGCCTTGCTAATTGGTTTTGTTAATTCACATGTGTCTGGGAATCAATTTATTTCTTCTGTAGCCTATAATTTATTGAAGTACAAGTTTTCAATGTAATTATAATCAATATTCATTGTGATTTTACTTTGTCATTTCTAATTGCATTGATTTGGGTCTTTTCTTTCCTTTTAATTTTTTTCTCTAAAGTTTGCTAAGGGTTTATCAATTTTGTTTGTTTTTTTGGAGAACCAGCTCTTTGATTCATTAATCTTTTGTTTTTTTTAAGTTTCAATTTCATTAAATTAAGTTTTAATTTCTGCTCTGATTTTTAAAATAAATTTCCTCCTTGCACTAGCTTTGGATTTGGACTGTTCTTGTTTTTCTAGGATCTTTATAGTGCGTCATTATATAGACGAAGTTTTGCTGATGTTGGCATCCACAGGTATAAACTTCTCTATTAGGACTGCTTTCAGATTATGAGACTGATGCGCTACCTACTGCGCTAATGGGGCACCTAGGACTGCTTTTATTGTGTCTCATAGGTTATGGTACATTATAATGGCATTATGATTTGATTCTGGAGCTGCTTAATTTCTTTTGTGACTCATTAATTACTCAGTGTATTGTTTAATTTCTATGTGTTTTCATAATTTCTGTGCTTTGTTTTGGATCCATTTCTAGTTTTGTTGAACTATGAACTTATAATATACTGGGATAATTTCAGTTCTTTTTTTTTTTTTTTTTTTTGGAGACAAGGTCTCGCTTTGTAGTTCAGGCTGGCCCTGAAATCACTGTGCAGCCCAGGTCAGCCTTCAACTGACAGCAATCCTCCTGCCTCTGCTTCCCAAGCGCTGGGATTACAGATGTGAGCCATCACCCCCAGCACTGTGGTATGTGGTTACCAGGGACCAAACTCGGGACCTTGTGCTTGCCAGGCAGATGCTAAAGCTATTGAGGTAAAGCACTAGCCCTCATTTCTTTATATTTATTTAATCCTGCTTTATGGGCATATATGTGGTCTGTTTTGGAAAAAGTTTCATGTGCTACTGAGAAGAATCTATTTTCTGTTGCTTGATGGGAGCACGTTATAGATATCTTAAGTCTGTTCAGATCTTGTTTAACTGAGATATCTAATTGCTGATTTTTTTTGTCTAGTTAATCTATTTGTGACATTGAGGTATTCGGGTATCCAATTATAATTGTGTTGATGTTTACACAATTTTTTTATGTCCAGGAGTGTTTACTTTATGAAGGTGGGTATGTCACTGTTTAGTGACTATGTATTTACAGTGTTATCTCCTTACTGAATTATTTCCTTAACCCTTATGTAGTGACTGTCTTTGCCTCCTCTGAGAAATTTTGGCTTGAAGTCCACTTTGTCTGAGTTCTTATCCAGTTCTATCTATTCAGACTTGGGTTACTTTGTTACATACTGTCTCAGTAGCCTTGTAGATCATGACATTATTGTGAGAGAACAGTGAGAAAATACAAAGATGTTCATAATCAGATATTGAAAATTGTATAAGGTCTGATCAAGGGGAGGCAAAGGTAAATTAGCAGAAGAAGATTAATCATTGTGTATTAGTTTTCCCACTCCTGGGTACAATACCCTTCACTCAAAGGATGAAAGGCTTAATTTAGCTAATGGTTCGGGGAGTTCAGTCCTAGGTATTTTTGAATCCAGTTATCAGGGCTACTGATCACAATGGAGTATAGACCTTTACCTTGCCCTATTCGCTGTAGCTGGTGGTTGCATCCTTTCCTAAGCTTTTCCAAGTATTTAGTTTCATGGGATTTAGTGAGGCTGGGATATTGCCTGTTCTTTCCTTTATAGGATAACAGATCCTGTGGTATATTACTCAGATGTTATTTCTAAATCATGGCACATATCTCTCAGTCATTGAAAATATTAGATACTGCTGACTTTCTGCAGAGGACACGCTCAGGAATTGTTCTCTGGCGAAAAGAACCAGGTCGGCTGATACTTGACCTTCTGTTTAGATACAGTCTGTGTCCGCTGACTGGTCACTTGGCTAAGAGTAAAGAGGAGGGGTGACCCGGACGCAGTACTTCTGAAGGGCGCACAGCTCCAGAACTTTGTGTAGGATGAATTAAAATCTTCATGGTGGCAGCATTTTAATTCAGTTTCTACTTTTGTCTATAGGATTCTAGGGGCAGTGCTGCATGATGAATATCCTGTATGCTGGTCTCCATCTTGAAATGTGTCTCTTAGGCATTGACTTGAGCACAGGCTTGTAGATCGATTGAGAAAGGAAGGCAGGGGAGAACTTATCACTGGGGGTTTGGCTTAAATACCTTGGTAGAGAGTGATGTCATTTCACTGCTTTGGTTATGCTAATTCTGAGGTGCTACTAGATAAGAGTTACGTAGGAGGTGGTTGGAGATTGGACTCTGGGGCTCAGGGAAAGGTCCTAACTGTCCTGGCTTCCTCTGACATTTTCCAGCAGTCACCACTAGAAATACAACCAAGGGCTATGTTCGCTTCCTGTGGCTGCCATAATAACCACAAACCACTTACGAATGGTGGAAATGTATTACCTCATAATCAGAAATGAAGGCATTGACAAAGCTCTGCTTGTGTTGAGGTGTCCGGGGATGTGCCTTCCTTTCTCGTCTCAGGTTTTGCCTGGTCCACACATCCTGTGGCTTGTGACAACATAGCTTGAACCTCTCCTTTCATCTTACATGGCCACTGTTTCCCATGTGTCTTCCTAATCTCTCCTCTGTGCATACCTGTGTCTATGTCCATATTCTTCCCATTCATAACTATTACAGTCATATTGGGCTAGTGCTCTGTGTCAGTCCAGTATGGTGTCTTCTTAACTCATGACCATGTTTTGAAGTAAAGTTGCCTTGTGAGTCTGAGTCTAGGGGCTTATCCCTTTATGTGTGTGTGTAGTATGCATGTGTGTACTTTCGTAGTGCTGAGGATTGAATGCAAGGCCTTGGGCTTCCTAAGCAAACACTACATTTGGGCAACATTCTCAGCCTACTCAATATATCTTTTTTTTTTTTTAATCTTCCTGCCTCTGCCTCCCAAGTGATAGGATTACAGGCATGAGCCACCATGCTCGGCACTGTGGAATGTGGAACTGATTGCTGGTGGGCGTGAGTCTCCACGCCCAGTACTGTAATATGTGGTTACTGGAGATAGAACAGGGGTCCTTGCGCTTGTGAGGCAGGTGCTGGAACACTGAGCTAAATCCCTGGCCCCTACTCAATATATCTATTTTGAAGACATGCAGTTCAAACCATAATGGGTCCCTGCAAGTATTTTCTACCAGGCTTTCTGAGTTAAAATTATATTCTTCAGTTATGTTCCTATTACATATGGTATGTGGCATTTTGCTAGAATGTTAGATTCATGAAATCATTGCATTGTATGTCCACTCTGAGTCGACAGATACCTACCCCGATAACGTTTTCTTCAGACAATAAAGGTGGACCACAGAAAGTCATTTCGGAGATTCTGGAGATGTAATTCCTGGAAAACAAACTTGGAGTCCATGAATATAATGTTTTCCCAAATTTGTAGATAATAGTTGAACAGCTGACTCATAGTTCTGGATTTTTGAAAAACAGATACTACGCCACAGTACATAGTGATGTGTAAACTCAAAAACAAATCAGGGAAAGAGATCCCAGAACTGCTGAAGAATTAGAGTAGACAGAGACACTGTGTACTGCAGAGTTCTTGGCCAGCCTTGGTTTCAACTTTCTGTCAAGGTTTTGCTTGTTTCTCTGTCACATGATTTTCCACAGCTATGCACTTTAAAAGCACGCAGCACCTATAAATACACTTATCTCAAAGATAAGAAAGCAGAACTTTTAAATAAAAATACATAAAGTGACGCAGAAGTGTCTTTGGAAATATGACCTGGCTGAAAGAATCAGTCTCTGAGACTGCATGGTTTGGGAAATAACTCAGCCTGCAGCGACCTCCAAATTCCTAACGAGTTGTGTTGATTAAAAACGGCTACTTGTAATTCTCACACGTCTTGTTTTGAGCCAAGTCCATTTACTTTGAGAGGTATAGTTAAAGACAGTTGAGAAATATAATATGATACTCATTAGCTTATCTTTCTGCTCAAGCCACTAAGCAGAATTTTATCATACAGTAACATAATATAACTCAAGAGCTTGCATAATGTTGAGTTTTGAGGAGCAAGGGGTGGAAAGAGAGGAGCTAGTACTGCTGTGAGCCAGACATTGAAACCACTATTCCTGGTGCAGAAATATGAAAACCAAATGGAGTTTTGGTGTGCTGTGGCATGCACCACTAGTAACAGTGGCTTTGGAGTCAATCACTTGAGCCTGAACACCGTAATATATTGTTTAATGTTTAATCATTTTATAATATTGGGATGAGATGAAAATTTTGTTACAAATACAGATTTCTGAATCGTGTATAGCAGAATTGTCAGAATTGTCTACAGGTAAGTATCAGAATTTCTACAGATAAGTCCTCAGAATCTGTATATTAAGTGACAACCCAAGTTTCTGTATACTTAAACTTTCAGAGTATTCTGAGAAGCAGAATTACCAATGGTTTGCAAAGAGACAAGAGTAGAGGATGTGGTGCGCACAGTCCTCGGTGATTCCTGTCCTCAACCCTTTTCCTTTTTCTGTTTTTTTAGGTTTTTTGAGACAGGGTCTCACTTTGTGGTTCAGGCTGGCCCTGAGCTCAGCCTCCAACTCATATCACAGCAATCCTCCTGCCTCTGCCTCCCGAGTGCTGGGATTACAGGTGTGAGCCACCACGCCCGGCACTGTGGTATATGGTACTGGTTGCTGCTGGGCATGAGTCTCCACACCCAGTATCATATTTGGTTACCGGGGGATCAAACCTGGGTCCCTGCGCTTGCAAGACAGGCGCCGGAACCACTGAGCTAACTCCCTGGCCCCTCAATCCTTTTCCTTATTGAATATACAAGGATGATGGGATTGGCTCTTGTAGATGAATGAAGTGGCAGGGTCATTTTGTCAGTGTCTGTATAACTCTGAGTCATCAAGTGTCCTAGGTGATACATTTTGGGGGATAAAATTTCTGGTTTATGACTAATTAGTCTATTATGTGCCAGGCCTCTTTGCCATAAAGGGGCAATAGGTCCTTTTAGAGAAGTATATTTTACCTTTAGAAATAATTTCAACAGGGCTGGGGAGTTAGCTCAGTGGTTCAAGTACCTCCCTCACAAGTGCAAGGTCTTGAGTTTGATCCCTGATACAAAAAGTCTTTTCCAACATTTAATTATGATGTATTCAAAGTAATTACTGGAGTTATTCTGCTGAAAGCTGAAAAGCAAAAAAGAAAAAAAATCTGGCTGTACTTATCTTTATTTTGAATTACAAAATGTTCAAGTCTTGTCTTGAACTTTTTTTTTTTCAATAGGGAACATCTAGCCAAGCTGAAGTGCTATCAAAATATCATATTATAACTTGACCTGGGAACTGCACAGAAAATCAGGTTAATTTGCCTTTATGTTTAAGCCTCCAAATTCTGGGTTATAGGGTGAAAAAAAATTGACTTTAGGAAGATAGAATTTATCTTTTTTAAAAAAGTATTTAATCCAGCTCCAAGAGTTGTCAATGTGCTAAAAGCTTTAGCATTTCTGAAAAGTCCAAATCCAAGGTCTTCTCTGAGATTTAACACAAACTCATAGCTGTAAGTCCCTGTACAAATGAAAAGAAAGTTAAATATTTCCATTATTCAATGGGACAAGATAGCCATTTGCATTCCAAAAGTTACAAACAAGAGGATACAAAGGAATGGGACCAAGGCAAGTCCAAAATCCTGCAGAGTAAACCATAAATATCACAGTTCCACTTCCAGCATCCTCAGAAATTTGTGGCAAGTTATCAACTTCTAAAGGCTTGGGTGGTTCCATCTCTGTAGCACTTCCAGTGCTTGTAGCTCCTGTGGCATCTCTCCTGGTCTGGCTCTGTACCCTCCTCACACCTTTCCTCAGGTGATCCATGAGCTTGGCTTCTCCAAACATTCTGGGGTCTTCTAGAATTGCACTTTTGGCTTCACACTCATAGTTTCACATAATGCCCTCTCAGGAGCCCACTTCCTGGCCTGCCAGGTCTTGCAAAATCTGACTGGAAGTATTCCTCATCCCACAATTTGTGCATTGTGCATGCACCTGAAACCAGCGCCACGTGGATGAAGCTGAGGTGTGGTGTCAACTGAAACAGCAGTAGCCAGTCTTCTCTCCCTCTTAGCTCTAGGGGCCCAGTGCCTATGAACCAAATCCTCAGGAACAGTTTCCGTAATCTGTCATTTTTGAACAACTTTCCTAGGCTGCTGCCGTTTTGGAACAACTTCCCTAGGCCTCCATTTTGGAAAACTTTCCCTAGGCTGCTGCCATTTTGAAACAACTATTGTAGACTGTTGCCAGTTTGGAAGAAATTCTTTAGGCTGCCAGCAGTTTGGAACAATTTCCCTTGGATGCCACCATTTTAGAATAAGATCCTTAGGCCGCCACCATTTTAAAACAACTTTTTTAGGCCACTACCATTTGGAAACAACTTCCCTAATCTGCTGCCATTTTGGAGCAACTTGTTTAAGGCCCTGCTCTTTTGGAACAATTTCTGTAGGCTGCTGCCATTTTGGGACATTTTTAGGCTGCCACCATTTTGTGACTTCTTTCCTAAATTGCCATTTTGGAATGATTTCCCTAGGCCACCATTTTGGAACAAGTCTCTTAGGCTGCCCTTGTTTTGGCAAAACTTTCTTAGTCTATTTACCTTTTGGAACAACTTGCTAGGCCCCAGTCATTTTGGGATAACTTTTTTAGGCATCCACAATTTTGGAACAACCTCTTTAGGAGCACTTATCTTCTGAGGGAAAGACAATACATATAGTGGTAATTTAACAAAATCATTTAAAGTAACACATTCCTTATTCAGACATCACTAAAAGATTTATTCTGTATTACTCCGTTGCAAACCAATTTTCAGTTGTGACTTCTTCTAAGAAATATCCTATGCCCATTTGGAGAGAATTTATGTTAACAATACCATGTTGATAATTCCAACAAAACTTATATTCATGAGTATGTACTTGAAGCTCTTTTTCCCGTGAAAGATAATTCCAACATTACTGTGCAGTTTCTAGTTCCAAAAAACAGCCCTTATTATTTCAGATTACTATAACTGGGTTCCCCAAGAAATGAAAATAGATGATGCAATTAAATATGAGAGAATAGATAGAAAAATAACGGAGATAGGAATGGGATAGGAAATGAAAACTCTGTGTGGGCTAAGGCAAGGGTAATGCAAGGGAAGAGTATTTTGACAAGTTGCTACTAGTTTAAAAAATTTTGAAGTTCTTATCACTAATTTTTGGCTGTCTTTCAGTCTTTGATTACTGCACTAGGCTGAGATTGGACCAGGGTGAGCTTCAGGATTTATATTGGTTTTAGAACTGAAACTCATTCAGCAAACTATATATATGAATACCTTTTATCAAGATTTATTTATTCTGTATTACTCCATTGCAAACCAATTTTCAGTTGTGACTTCTTCTAAGAGATATCCTATGCCCATTTGGAGAGAATTTATGTTAACAGTACCATTTTGATAATTCCAACAAAACTTATATTCATGAATATGAATGCCATTTTGCCATTTTGGAATAATTGTATGAGTTTTAAAATGATAAATTTGTGATTCAAGATGATTGAGGTCCAAAGCTCTAGGCATGTATATGTTTACTTGGTTAGATGAATATCAACATATATTCTTAGGTTAGTTGGATAGGAAGCAAAAGGTCCTAAAACATATGAGAAATTGAGGTGAATACATATTTCCCAAGATTTTTGCTGCTTGGGTTTTGAAAAGCCAGAAACTTTCCCTTTGGAATTGTATTAGTTGTATATTTGTTCTGTATATATTGTATATTTGTTCTGTGTATATTTGTTCTGTATATATGGAGACTTTCTAGTATCTTCATGTGCTACTACTGTACTACTTTAATTACTGTGATCAGTCTCGACCTCTAGCAACATCTCGTGAGAGAGAAGCTCCAGGTCAACACAACTCTTTCTCATTTTAATGTTGTTAATGATGTTCCTGCGAAGAACAGTGAAATGCTGGGTCTGCAGCAAATATATAGTTGTATATTTGTTCTATATATATTTGTTCTGTATAAACTCATGTTTATAACCAGGACTGAATTTTGGGTATATGACTTGTGCAGTCTCATGAGATTCCATGCTTACGAGACCCACGATTAGCTTAATGCTTGGCTCCTGCCATCTTAGATTCTCAGCATTTTTTGAAATTCTTAAGAATTTTTAAGCAAAGTTGTGTATTTCTATTCCCCAGACCCCAACAGTTATATAAATAGCTGATATAAATAGCAGTCTGCAGATTCTTCATCAATTATAAGACGATTTATTTTTAAGTTTATATTTTTGAATATGTAATGCATTCACTTGGTTCAAAATGTTGAAGTTATTAAAAGATTGACAAGAAATGTGTTTCCCTTCTCTGTCCTGATTCACCTAGTTCTGTGACTTCTCCATATACCTGTATTGTTTCTTACATTGTACTCTGTCAGAGATAGAATGGTATTCTTTTAAATGTAGAAGAAGGGCAATTTAACAAAATATACACTGTTCTGAATTTCTTCTCTCTCAGTATTTCTTGAGAGGTTATTGTATCTCTGTATAGGAAACTTTGTTTCTTTTTCACAAGATACATAGAGTTATTGTATCAGTGTCGCATTTATTTTACCGATCTTCCTTGTTAGGTATTGGTTTATTCTACTCTTTTACTGTTATAATCAAAACTAAGAATAATATTGCACACTCATCTTGTTCATGTATCAGTATGGCCATAGGAAAGATTCTCTAAGGAAGAATTGCTGAGCCAAAGGTTATAAAGATTTGTAATCTCAATAGTTATGCCTTGTTGTCTTTCACAGATATATTAATTTATACCAATAGCGTATGAGATTCTCTTTCTCCACAACCTCACTAACAGAGTAAGTTCCTACCATTTGAATTCTTCCTTTCCAATCAAATAGTAAAATTTTAATTTGTATTTCTCTAATGAATGGGATTGAATATTCTGTCATGGTTAATAGCATTATGGATTATATGTGATTGCTAATTTAAAAATATTTTTGACCTTCAGTAACATTAATTTCATATGACTTCATCTCAAACTCGTTTTCTAAGAACTCTCTGTTTATATTTTTTGCATGTATTGTGTTTTCCTTACTAATTTGTAGGTGATCCTTACTTATGAGGGAGATTAGCCTTTTGTGATACAAGTCGCAAATATTTTTCCTCAAATTTGCCTTTTGATATTTCTGTCCATGCAGATTTCTTCCTTGTAAAATTACCATTTTTCTTTTTATTGATATTTGTTTATAGACACACTTTCCTAGCCTAAAATTATAAAGAAATTTGTATAGAATTCCAAATTTATAAAAAAGTTGAGGTAAGAGGCCAACTTTGAGCCCAACTTGAGTTAAATGGTAACAGCAAGACTGCCTCAAGATAAAAAAGGGCAAGCAGTACAGCTTGGTACGAAGGTCCAGGGTTCAATCTCCAGATCATCTATCACTAAAAAAGGGATATATAGAGAGAATAATCATAGTATCACTTTTTACTGTAAATTTTTTGTCTGTCTCAATATGAGACGTAGAGTATGGATCCAGTTTTATGTTTTCTAGTTGGTTACCCAGTTGACCCCAAGTCATATACTGAACAAAACTTTCCCACCACTGGTTAGATATGATACCTTCTTCATGTGCTGATTCCCTGTGAACATTTGGCTTCCTTTAGAGACTTTCTAGTATCTTCATGTGCTACTACTGTACTACTTTAATTACTGTGATCAGCCTCGACCCCTAGCAACATCTCGTGAGAGGGAAGCTCCAGGTCAACACAACTCTTTCTCGTTTTAATGTTCTGATGTTCCTGCGAAGAACAGTGAAATGCTGGGTCTGCAGTGTTGTGTGGCAAGTGTTCCTGGTGGAAGCTGACCTAGCGGCAGCAGAAGACAGAAACGAGAACAGACTGTGACTGCACACTATGACTCACCTTTGCTAGGCTACCGTGCCCGGGTGTTTGGGCAGACTGAACGCTGCTATCTAGTGAGTTAATAGGTTTGATTCACATTTATAATCAGTTGACTTTGAGTAAAGCTGATCACCCTCCGTCGTGTGGGCGGGCCTCATTCAGTCAGTTGAAGAGCTTACGTGCTAAGGCTGAGGTTTGCAGAAGAAGCAGCTCTGCCTCCAGACCTAAAGCCTGTCTGAGCTTCCAGACTCCTTAGTTTGTCCTGGGGATTTATGATTCAAGGCAACAGCATCGACTCCTCCCTAAATTTTCATGCTGTTTGCGTGTCCTTCACATTTTAGATTTGCCAGTCCCCGACTGCTGCATGAGTTGATTCTTAAAATAAACATCCCTATTTATGTGTCTTGTTTATTCTGTTTCTCTGGAGAATCCTGACCATGAGGGCACTAGGTGAAATACGTGATCAGGTTTTTAAAAAGTCTTCTAATTCTGACTTAGTCTGTGAGGTAGTGAATGGGATGCAACTTCTGTGCTCACCACACCATTGTCGGAGCCGCCCTCAGGCACAGGTGTCCGCGTGGTGTGCATTCCTCTCCACAGCGTGTCGTTTTCCTCTTTCCTGGTGCTTGTCCTCACTCCAGCACCCTGATCCTTTAATATCCTTTATTTCAGCCGTCTTCCTGTGGGGAGAGAGACTGTAAGAGATGAGGGCAAAGTGATTTAGTCAACGAAGGGCCTGGGGACAATTTCTTCTTTTGTTTTGGCTACTTGGTTTTTGTGAACCCTGGGCTCTGTGCATGCTAAGCACATGCTTCACCACGGAGGAACTTTCCTACTCCTCTTTTTGCTATTTTTGGAGGTTGAGATTGTTACAGACTAACATAAACCCCTTAAAATCATTATAAGTTGGCCTTATCTAAAGAGAATTTGCTTAGAGTTGACTGCATTATTCTATATGCTGAAAAAGGACTCTTATTTTAAAATTCAGAGATTATTTGACATTTTTCTAACCTTTAGAGATTTCACAACCCTTCAGTAATTATATGTATAGACATATATACATGTGTGCTTATGATAAATATATATGTACACAGTTATAGCACACATATTACATATATAAACACGTGCACAAAATGTGTACATAAATATGAATATATGTCTTAGGTAAATATATTTATTTATGTGCACCTACAGACATACTTATGATAAATACAGTCAACTCCTGGTTGAATTCTGTATCTGTGGGATCAATCAAATGTAGATTGAAAATATTTTAAAACTTGCATCTTTACTGAACATATATAAACTTTTCCTTGTTATTAATCTCTAAATATTATAGTACACCAATTTACATGATATTTAGATTGTATTAAGTATTTTGAGTACCCTGGAGATTATTTAAAGCAAGTGGTATATGTAGTTTATATGCAAATACTATAAGGGATTTGAAGATTCATAGATTTTAATATCCATGGGTGATCGTGGAACTTATCCTTGAAGGAACTGAAGTGATGACTTCATATACATTTATGAGATTTATATCTAAATCTCTCCATAAAATACACATCACATATGCACAATTATATATAAGCACACTGAGTTATGATTACAAACTTTATTACTAAAGGTGTGGAAAATCAGGAACAGCCAAACAAACATGCAAGACAAGATACAGGAACGTCATGAACACAAGGACATTGTATGCTTTCCCTGTCTTCATTGTATTAAAAACACAGTAAGACTTTGTTTTAACTGGACCTTGCCATGTTTGGGTTAGTTTTCCTGTCAGAACACTAAGCAATCCAAGTTTGTGTAGTTTGAGTTCACACATATGTCAGCATAAGATGAATCAGGCTCGTGTTTATGTAAGTGCCACTGCTTTAAAACAAAGGGACTTTCTTGGAAGCGAGAGGCAAATATCTCACACATGGTGACAGTGTTTGGATTTCCCAGTCAATTGTAGGGTACAGCTATTAGGCATTTTCCTGTCTTGGAAAATCTATTGAATATTGTGTGAGTCTCAGAAGTATGCAGTGCGAGAGCTAAATGTTTGGAAAATATTATTTCTTGTAGAAAAAAATGGGTATTTTTAATTTAAAGCTGGGTCTTTTCATCACTGATATCCCCTTCCCCAAAGCAAAAAAGAAACCTTAAGAGAGTATTTCAAAAGTGGCATTGTAAAGTGAAATACTTGATCACAGTCGAGTTATGACAATAATATAGTATAAATAAAGATGCAGAAGAAGGAGAAATTAAAGAGTAATGTTTTCTCTTCACATAGGAAGTGTTTCTAAAAATCTTATCGTTTTTTCCACACATCTGGGAATTGAGACTGATTTGTCTTTCAAACTGCTCCAGAATATTTAGAGTCATTTCACAGGAGAAAACCAAGTTGTGGGTCGTCGTTCTCACAGCTTTCAAAAATCTGTGCGCTCTTTGTCTGCAAAGCTTTATAAACAAGATGGTGGCAGCAGAAATAGCTAAAGGCAGAAGTACTCTGGGGAAGAAAGACTTGGGACCCGACTCTGGTCATGCCACCCGTCCTGCTACCCTTACAGAGGTGCCGTGCAATCAAGTAACTTTTGTAACACAGATTATGTAGGTCGAAACATATTAGTTCATTAGTTTGAAATTTTAGGACTACACTCAGATTAAGGTTCCAGGAGGTAGAAAAGGCGTCATGAAAGATCTTCAGAAAAATATAAACATCCCAGTCTATTGGGGAGGGACAAGAATGCCTTAAGACGTGACTGCTCTGACGCTAACCATGTGTCTAGCTGCAATAGTGGCAACAATATTCACAAAGATTTGTATTCTTTTTTTTTTTTTTTTTTTTTTTTTAGGTTTTTTTGAGACAGGGTCTCGCTTTGTGGTTCAGGCTGGCCCTGAGCTCAGCCTCCAACGCACATCACAATCCTCCTGCCTCTGCCTCCCGAGTGCTGGGATTACAGGCGTGAGCCACCACGCCCGGCACTGTGGTATGTGGTACTGGTTGCTGCTGGGGTGAGTCTCCACACCCACTATTGTTCTGTGGTTACCGGGGATCGAACCCGGGTCCTTGCGCTTGCGAGACAGGCGCCGGAACCACTGAGCTAACTCCCCGGCCCAAGATTTGTATTCTTAACACAGTCTTTGACACAAAACTATCCATCAAATGTAGCTAGCCATGTGTGTCCTCCTGCACCTTCAGCAGGTGCCTACAGTGAGAGACAGAAAGCGCCCGTGTTCCAGGCGGGCGGGGCCTCTCGGGCCCCTAGAGTGAGGCTCACTGCTCCGTCTACCAACAGCATCTCCAAGGTCTCGCCTCAGGCAGTGGTCCTCAACTTTTTTGGGCCCCAGGGAAGGCTTTAGTGGAAGACAAGATTTTCTGTGCATTTCCACGGACCATCCGGGAGTGTAGTTTTGGGATGATTTCATGTACAATTCACAGTAAGTTTCATCCTCTTATAAAAACCTAATTTTCTTTTCTGTTTTTTTGTGGGGTTTTTTTTTTGAGATACAGTCTCGCTCTTTTGTAGTTCAAGCTGGCCCTGAGCTCATTGGGTAGGTCAGGCAAGCCAGGAACTCACAGCAATCCTCCTGCCTCTGCCTCCTGAGTGCTGGGATGACAGGTGTGAGCCACCACTCCCGGCACTGTGGTGTGTGGTACTAATTGCTGGTGAGTGTGAATCACCACACTCAGCATTGTTGTATATTACTAGGGATTGAATTTGAGAACTTGCACTTTTAAGGCAGGTGCTGGAACCACTGAGCTAAATCCCTGGCCCTGTCCTTTTTTTTTTTTTTTTTTTAATAAAGTTGTCTAAGGGTTTGTCAATTTTGTTTATTCTTTCAAAGAACCAACTCTTGGATTCCTTACTTTTTTGTGTCATTCTCTTGTATTAATTTCTGCTCTGATCATTATAATTTCCTCCTTTATACAAGCTTTGGGTTTGTCTTGCTCCTCTTTTTCTAGGAGCTTTAGGTTCGCGTTAGGTTGTTTATTTGAGCTCACTCTGTTTTCCTAGTATGGGCATTTACTGCTATGAATTTGCTTGGTAGAACTGCTTTCATTGTGTCGCGTAGATTCTTGTATGTTGTCCTGGTGTTATTATTTAATTGTTGAAACTATCCAATTTCTTCTGTGGTTCACTGGTAATTTAAAAGAGTGTTATTCAATTTCCATGTGTTTGGGAAGTTTTTGGGATTGCTTTTGCTGTTGATGTCCAATTTCAAGACACTATGGTGTGACAGTAAACAGAGGATAACTTCAGTTCTTTAGCATTTACTTACATGTGTTCTGTGAACTAGCATGTGGTTTATTTTGGAGAATGACCAATATGTAGCTGTGAAGAATGTGTATTCTGATTTGGTGAGGTGGAATATTCTTTATACATCTATTAAGTCCATTTGTTGGGTTCAGTTCTAGTATTTCATTGTTGATTTTTTTGTCTAGTTGTCAACAATTGTCTCCTTTCTATTTGTGACAGTGGGGCATTGAAGTTCCCCACCACTGTTGGGTTAGTGCTTGTTTGGCTTTTTATGTCCATTAATGTTTTTTTAATCGGGTGTGCTGGCACTTGGCACATATATATTTATGAGCAGAATCTCTTCTTCTTGGATCGTAGCCCTTTATGAAGATGTAGTGACCCTTGTTGTTTCTCTTAATTAATTTTTGGTTTGAAATTGACTTTGTCTGCAAAAAGATAACCACTCCTGCTTTTTTGCAGTTTTCTGTCACGTGGAGAACTAGTTTCTACCCTTTTACTTTCAATCTATGAACTTTCTGAATTGAGTGTTTCTTGGATACAGCATACTGTAGGATCTTGCTTTTTAGTCCGCTCTGCAAGTCTCAGGTGGTGGTAGAAGCACTGGAGAGCAGCGTGACATACAGATGAATCTTCACTCACTGCTCACCTCTACGAATGTGGCCTGGGGTGAAGACCCTTCCTCTATAGCACCAGTGACATACAAAGGCCGTGAATCCAAAGACAGTCAGTTGCTTGTGGCCAGCCAGAAGTTTAGGGAAAACATATCCCCATCTCTGTCAGCCTGGAAGAATATGGACCTTGAGAATTTAGGTACCGGATACCTGTAGCTCAGAGCTGTGTTAGAGCAGAAGCACAAAGCTCTGAGTGAAGGACCCTACAGAGCAGGGTCTGCGGGGCACCGTCGTACTGGAAGTGGCAGCAGAGAAATCTGTGGGACTTTCATTGGGCCCTCCTGGTGCAGAATGAGCCAGAACAGGGTACAGGCTCCAAATATACCGCTGGTGCCTTAGGTGTCATCCCCACAACAGCAGCAAACCTTAGGTTTGGCCATTAACAGAAGAGGTGCATCTCCATTCATAGTTGTGTTAACAGTTCAGGGGTCAACCCATATGCAGACACCTGTTACAAGAATTACAACCAGGAAAAACTAAGTGTGTGGACAACAGAAGAGACCAGCCTTTCGACCAGTGGTTGCCTTTGTTCTGAAGAGACGCAAACCGAAAATGCCCACAGAGGCAGAGACACGGTAGTCAGGAAGCAAGACGGCGTCTCCACATCTTGTCACTTATAACATCCTCAGAGAACAACTCATCGCATCCAAAGGGAAGGAGGGAAGTCCAGAGTGTTCTGAATACGGCTGCTGCTGATGACAGCAAGCCATTGCCGTTCAGCGCTGTTGACAGGGTGATCTGTTGTGTTCTTGACCTTGTTTTTTGAGGCATCTTATAAATGAGTGAAAAAGAGGTAACAGTAGCATGGCTGAAGCTGTCAGAAGCTTCATGATTACATTCATGCAGCTTAAGTCTGCTGTTGTAGCAGCAAGGAGCCCCATCACTGGACCGAGGGCATCCATATTGTCTCCTTTTTAAAATTAAACATTTTTTATCGGCATATGATTTCAACATATAATAATCATATGTATCTTGGGGAGTTAGTACACACACATATTGCATCTTAATTTACTTCCACTTCTCCTCCTAGCCCTCCCCCGCTCTATCTCCAGGTCCACTTTCTGTATTCATCACTGTGGTACGGTTTGGGCTAATATGCAGTTTGAAGCACGTCCTCTACCTTCTCCTACCTTGTTTCCTAAGATGACGGGAGAAGTATCTGCAGTGGAAGGTGTTACTCAGTGGGTGGAAGCCGACGGTGTATGAGGTCTGTGGCAAAGGCCTGGTATTGCAGGTGTTTTAATCAGGGTATTTCACCCTGGGAATCATGACTCAAGCCGAGGACCTCACCCTTTGTAACCCACTTGTGCTACAGGTGTTCAAGGTCCTTGTGTGCTGTAATATGACGCTGGGCCTAAAGCAGGCCAGTGAGAGTGTTGAAAAGATCTAAGGCTCAACATGACCATGTTAAAATATTTGCAAGGAAAGGGATGAGTTTTGATTGTCAGGCGATGTGTTGGTGACATTGGAACTGATTTGAGCTGGATACTCGTTGCCGTCACTCGCCACGGTCCATTCTCATAGCTAAACATGTTCACAACATTGTTTTCTACTTACACACAGCACACACAAGTACAGAAGTGTAATGCTGAGCACTAGACTGCGCCTTCAAGCTCCAACTTTGTGGTTTCTTTGGTGAACAGTGTGTAAAAAAGAGCTGTGTTTTATTCATTTGGGGGACAGAGAAGTCCGCAGCGAGACGTGTCCTCTTCTTTTTAATCCCATCTCGAGGACAGAGCCTCACGGGGTCTTAGCCAGTCCCGTCTTCCTGCCCCAGGTCAACATACAGAAGATCTGAGGGGTCTCCCTGTCTCCAGGGAGGGAAGAGGGGTCCTGCAGAAATGAAAACTTCTAAATAAAAAAGAGGACGACGTCTAGGGAAGATATTTCCAACGAGCGACTGTCTCAAAGGGCAGCCAGGAGTCAGGCTGAGATATGAATGAGTTCTTCCTTCTTAATTTCCCCTTTTTTAATTCAGTGAGCAGGAAGAAACCATTTTCTCTCTAGAAAAAAAGCTTGTTTTGTAATATTAGTGAATCACTGCGTGGCTTAAATATGAACATCTTAAATTGTCTGTCTTTGTGGTTTCAAATAGTTTTTCTAGCTCCTTTGAAAAATAACTACGTAAGTATTTCTTATGGGGTGAGAAATACTACTTTCTGTACAAGTTTGGTTTTCTATCTGCAGATATGATTGAAGTGCAGCATAGAAATATCTCTTTTTTTCATAAAAAGCTTTTTAGGCTCATTTAGAATATATTTTATTTAAGAAGCTAAAATTATTTTGACAGACTATTAAATACTGAAACTCCTTTCAAAGCTAAAAACATTCCTACCATATATTTGACACTTAGCACTGCCGATCTGTGTGTTAGGCGTATGCTATATATCGAGTGTGGTGTGGCACCCAAGGCGCCCGTGTGAACAGGCAGGAACTAGGTCCTGACCACAGGCGCCCACGAGCGGTTAGGCTTCTCGGGTTGCAATCTCTCTAAAGGGTTGAAGAATGAACTAAAATCAAAGCTTTATTTTTGTACAGGTTTAGGTTTAGTCTTAGAAAGGACCCCCTCCCTGGCCGACGCTGAGCGGTACCATGTGTAAATCTGCCTTTTCTTTGGATTGACTGGTATTGTGTTTTTGCATCTGTGCAAACAGCTTTCTTATTCATTAGTTTGAAAAGAATAGAATGAGTTAAACAATCTGTAAAAATTTCATAGGATACATTTTCAGGTGTGAAAACTGGTTGACTAATATTTCTTAATGAACATATCAAATTGCCTTTTTTTTAAAAAAAAAATCTTTATTGGTACACTACATATATGCATCATGATTGCACTCCATAATGGGAATTTGTACCAGTATAAGACACAACTTAATTCTCATTTTTTTCCCATAGCCTTACCCACCCTACTGCCCCCCCCATATACATAAAATTTGTTTCCTTACTTTTTTGTTATAATCTCATTATTTTCCCCCTTCACCCTATTTTACTATGAGCATTTTCTATTTCACAATATATATATTGCCTTTTTCATCAGCCTGAGTTTCCAAAAATATGTCCTGAACTCATACTGTGAATAATTTGCATTTACTGAATGCTGGGATATTTTAAGTATCTTATGGACAACATGATTATCTGTGATTGGTACCTACACATGGTGCTGGAAAAAATAATTCCAAAATGTTTTATATTGTTTCCTCTGAAACCCTCCCTCAGTCTTTTTTTTTTTTCTGTGTGCGTTTTTTTGATGTATTCATCAGTAAATGTTTACAGAGTGCTCTGTTGTGGATCGTCACCACAGTAAGGATTACGATACGGCCACCATGCTAAGGACTGCAATTGCAGAGATGAACAGATGAGGCCCGGGCGCCTGTGAGCCCCCGCAGCGTCAGCCAGCTCAGGACGTGGCTATTTGGACTCTTTCTTTAGGTTCTTGTTAGGTCCTTTCATGGACCGGGGAGCAAAACAAACTCTGAAAAAGAAATACCTTACTGATTTGCTCTGGGACTTCTGGGCACAATCTCAAGCTATTGCAAACTTTGGATTTCTCAACTGTTAAAGTAGAAAGTAATATTCCCTTTCACAGATTTACAACGGAGAGCCATCCCTATCAGAGAAACTGCCTTGCTCTTCTTCCCGAGTGGATATAAAACTGTTTGAAAAAACAGCACACCTGAAAAAATAATAGAATGAATTCAGCAAAGAAAGTGTTTTCTTCTCCCGAGTACATTGTCCTCTGCCCACTCATTCATTCTGCCATGTAATGCTAACTTTTATGTGGTATCATATTTGGATATAATTATTAAGAAAAAGCAGAATCTAAGTCCTTGACACATCAAAGTACCACCGCAGCAGGTGTGAATGTCGGTGGTGTGCATGTGCACACGTGTACGTTCCCAGAACTCTGTGAACACATGCAGTGCAGCTCGCTTGTGAGAATACCACAGAACCCACACTTCCTACACGCGTCTCGTATTACACAGAACCTCGCATTCCCCAGAGAACAAAGTTTGCACAGTGTCAGACTTGAAATCCAGACTCCTGATGGCTGATCCTGTTGTTGTTCTGTGGTTACGTGTCAACTCTGCAGTCAGTGAATAATTTAAAACAGACCTCTTCATGCATTATTCAGCGAAACCAAACATGTGATATAATGTGTGGATACCACATTTCCTGAAGGGAATTGGCTGCCTTTGATTATTTGTACATTTCCTTCCTCTAAATTCCCAAATATTCAGTTACAAGGTTATCTGCTGATCTGAGGCACAATTTTATTAATGTCTCTATTCGATTGTACTGACATTGTTTTTTTCAGCGTTCACATTTCTTCCAAATACCTCACCGGGTGGGCGCCGCATGAACATTCCTGTTGAACTTACTGTGCTGTCCCTTGGAGCTGACATTTGAGTTACTCTGATTACACGCGTCCATATTTAGACAAACTTCTTGTTGTCCCACATTTTATCTCAGAAAGGAAATTTTAGTTAATCTCTCTGCTTAGATATTTTTTAGCATTGTCATCTCTGATGACAATTTTGATATCCCAAGAAATGTCTTTGCAAAGCGTTCAGGCAGTAAACTATTTGTGCTATCAAATGATGGCATGCTGTAAGAATGGAGAACAGGGAATTTACATGTATGCTATTACAAAAACTTTAAATGTTTGGGTTATTTTCAAAGTGCTTGTTTTGTTTCCTAAGAGAGTACACTGAAAAGGAAAGAAGAGTAAATTGTATTAGTTTGATAGGGGTTTTATAACAAATTCCAGTAAACTAGGTATCTTAAAAAATAGAGGTCTCTTCTCTCCAGACCCTGAGGGCCATAAGTCTGAAAGCAAGTTTCTGGCACGATCACACTTCCTGTGAAAGTCCTGGGAGATTCTCGGTCTCTTCCAGAGCCGGGTGGTTGGACGGACTCCCTGGTTGAGTGGCATCATTCCAGCCTTTGCCTCTGTCTTTACACGGTTTCTCTCGTGTCTTCTTCTCTTTATTTCATGTAAATGTGGAGCATACCACGGCGTTCAGAGCTCTGTGAATGACTGAAGATGACCTGGTTTGAAGGTCCGTAACTACAGACCTACAGACTACAGTTCATTGGCAGAGACTCTTCCTGAATCAGGTCACATTCCAAAGTTTCAGGTGGAAGGAGGTGATTCCTCTTGCTGGGAGCTACCATTGAACCCCCATCTCATGGTAGGGTTTTACACTCATCACTTCACTTTGGATGTATGTAAATTATGTCTTAGCAGCCACTTTTATCTTCCCAGGTGTACACCTCTGAATTCACTAAAATTTACTTGACAGACTCACAAAGTTGATTTTGCTTTATAGTTCAGTTACAATAATGGATCCCGGGCATATTTTGACACACAATTTGAAAATGGCAAAGCTCTTAATACAAACAGGTAGATTTTTTTTTACAAATGAGTTTTGGAACCCATCAGCCACTTCCCCAAGAGCTTTGTTAAAAGTGGAGAAATCTTACAGTATTTACAATTCATGGGTAGTGGCCACTAGATGGCAGTCTTTGCTCACTCCAGAGCACCAGTCTCCCTCGTGGTTTTTGCAGAAAGTCATTGCCGAGACAATTACTTTCGCTTCTCCTTAACTACAGTAACACAGTTAAAATACCAAAAGACAAACACATAAATACATACACATAGAAAGAGCCGTAAGACAGAGTTAAAACAAAAATGCAAGGAGACCAGACTCTCCAGGTATTTTGAGATTATTTCTTTAGCTTTTATTTTGGGTTAAGACTATAATTACAACTTTACATTGCCTTTCATGTTCTGCCGTGTTTCTGGGGCACTGGTTCTATGCCCTGAATGCACATTAGGATCCTCGCAGGAGCATTGGGTAATACTGAGTGCTCGTGAAAGAGTTTGCTTGGCCTGAATGTTGGGAACAAATTCTAAAATGATTCAGTAGGAACAGCAAGGTTCATACAAGTGCATGGGAAGTTGCACTCTCGAGTCAACAGACACGGTGAGGTAGCAGAATGATGCTGAGATGAGGGAAAAGGGATTGGTATACGGCAGCAACGGTAAGAAGGAGGATGCCAAGAAGAGAAAGTTGCCATCCATCCAGGAAAAGCAGCAGCTGTCGAGTGAGATTATTCCCAATTTGAAGCCCCTATGGAATTCGCCTTTTTCTTATTGCCTGAGGTATCAGTCAACAAGACCTCCTGACTTGGGACAGCCTCTGGGACTGCGTTTCTTGCAACACAGGAACAAGTCACCAGACACCGTCCAGTGGGCAGGGTCTGGGATTTCTTAATATTTTCCTATTAGTGTCATTCCTTCTCCCTGTGGGGCGGGGTGCGTTTGAGCACTGTGGATTGATTCATCCTCCTGCTGCTACTGAACGGTACCAGTGTCAGACTCTTGGTCGCCTGACACTCAGAAATCTAGATACGGAAGACTCAGAGTGGGGGCTCTCAACTTCGGCCTTATCAGAACAAAATTACATTCCTATTAGAAATGTCTTAAAGTTATTTCTTTTAAACTTTTACAAGAGTAAGTCGTGTCCTATACAAGTACAAATTCTTGATTTTGAGTGTGATCATGATGTGTATATCTACCAATAAAATCAATTAAAAAAAGATTATGTCAGATAGAACACCCATCCTAAAGGAAATCTGATTGTGATGGGATGCATAGAATATACACAGTTTTCTACTTGTTTTGAATTATGTTTGTTTATTTTTGTGAGTGCTTTTACCCATCCCAGTAGGGAAAACAGTACAGAGAAAAGGAAGTGTATATCAGCCAAAGAGGGATAATGTCTCTATTAGCCAGTTTCCTATTGTGGGGGAATACCTGGGACTTGCAACTTAAAGACGGAGAGATTTATTTGGTTTCACAGCTTCAGTGGGTTCAGTCCAGGTCGGGCAGGCTCCAAGGCAGCAACGCCATGGTGGAAGGGCTCCGCAGAGGAAAGCTGTTGATTGCAGAGCAGCCAGGGAGAAGGGAGACAGGGAGGATCTATGGACAGGAATTTCCTGTGGTAAAGGAAAAAGTCAAAATCTGTATAGGTTATTGTCAGCTTTGACTATAGCATCTAATCCCCTATTTAAAAAACCAATGCTGGGGTTTTATCCATGAAGATTTTCATATAGTTAGTGTAGCCTGGGAATTGAGATTTTTATAAACACAATTAAGGGAATGTTAAGTGTCGCTAATTTTGAGACCAAAGGTGGAAACTGTTGTATTTCCTGGAGTGACATAATGTCCAGAAAAATACTTTTATTTTGCTACCTTCTGTGGCTGTCTTCAAGATGGTGAGAAGTGCAGCCTCATTGATTTAAGTTATCTCAGAATAATATGGACTGTTATTAATAATAACGCCCCTGCTCCTGAACCTAGTCAAATAACACTCTGGCGTCTGAGACTAGAGAGTGGTTTGGAACAATGGTAGTCTTACAGCTGTTTATGATCAAAATGGAATCACGTTTCCAAGTTTTTGTTTTGAAAGGTGGTGTTCAAAATGATTTCAGAGATATTTTTATGGTGTAGTTCATACTTCAAATTTCAAAGTTCATTTCATGTATGTAAATGTATTACATTATGAAGTTTCTAGTCACAAAGCATTTGTAAAATGACATATATGTTAAGTTGTTAGAAACGCTAAGTTAGAAGAATAGTTACTTTAGTCATCTATTAAGGTAATTCACAGAGAAGTCTGTTAACAGTGCTGTGCTGTTAATTCCTTTTCTTGCATCAGATCAGTATTTAACAGTAGTGAGAAAAGTTCTTCGTGTAGGCGCTGCGGCCGTCTGCCAAGGGTAGGCTATCACTGAGACCTCCTCTGAATGAGTCATTTAGTCACTTAGTATATGCAGCCCAAATCTTCTGTTTTAGTTGCTCTGGAACCATCTTCACCAGTCCTAAGCAAGGTCTTACCTACTTTGGCTTACGTTTATTCAGGGTGATTTTGTGTCTCTGCCTATTAGAAGCTGAAACAAGCAGACCGGAATTTGATGTTGCTTGTGAGACAGCCTTCAACCACTCATCTAATCCATATGTGGCCCATTTTGTGCCAGACTTTAAGTAGGACTTGATATCTTCTAGTCTAAAGAAAGATTCCAGTGTTGAAATTGTTTACTCCTGTCTTGAAGCGGTAGTGAGCAAAAGAGATTCACTGATGCGTTTGCAGAGGGTTAGAGGAGCGATTTCCTGTCAGGAGGGTGGCATCGCGTTGGAGAGGTGTATCTTCCGGGTGCCTCTCGGACCTTCTCGGCCTCTGCCAAGCCGCTGTCTTCCTAGTTCCCCGTGCAGGTCGGTGTCTGTGTCCCCCTCCTCCACACGGAGAGCAGCTGAGCCTTGCTTTGTGCCCTGACAGCCAAACTTGCGTCTTCAAGGCGGGAGATAACAGTAAGCGTCAGAACCACGCCAAACCAAAACAAACACTTGACTTTCTCTTCTGAGACAGTACAAATATTGCCAAAATTGTGCTCACTTGACATGAGTTAATTCTCATTTTTACCCATTTCCCTAAAGATTCAGATTTTTGAGATCTGCATAGAAATTCTTTAAAAGTACCACAGGTGAGCTACCAGGTGAGCCAGGAGTCTCCTCTCCGGGTGTGTTGACAGGAGCGGAGGTTACTGGGGCGGAAGGAACCTGCTCTCCCACGTTCACCAAAGCAGTACGCACCTTGGCCAAGGTGCGGAATGACCGCAGGTGTCCTCCCCAGGTGAAGGGGCAAAGAAAACGCACTAACGTGTGAAAAACTGGAATCCTATTCAGTCTGAATAAGAAGGTAACCCACTCATTTGAGACAGGACAGATGAGCCTGGTGGACATTCTCTGAGTGACATGAGTGAGGCCCTCGCTCTGCTCTTGAATATGTTTGCGGTCAGTCCACATGTGTTCCAGCTCGTATCTGCCCTTCATCAGCTTCTGTAGGAAAGTGGCCAAGCCCAGTCTGACCCGGCTCTTGTGAGGAGGGAGGCGAGTCTCCAGGGTGCACACAGCCCCTCCCCGCAGTGCGGCTCGCCCCCTGCTCGGCCTGGACCTCGTCCTGTGCCTTCCTGCGTGTGTTTGGGCGCACGCAATGATGTCAGAGTACAGCTATAAAAGCCAGCTAGAAGACACTGGCTGTTTCATCTACATACATCCAAGATCGGGATATCGGGTGTTTATTTTGAACTCACTCTGTTGAGTGTTTACCTCTGGCTTATGTGGTAAAAACGTACAAAAATGTAAAACATGTCGTGGAGCCGCGTCTACGTCTGGAATTGTCTGTGGAAATGGAAATTGTGCTCCCTCGACAGGACAACTTGTTTTTCAGACTTGTGCTGAGACGTTTTGGCAAAGCAGCAGGAGAAAGTTTGATTTTAAGATATTCATAAGCTTTTCTTGCAGAAGAGGACTTCGGTCCAGATGTCATTACTTGATATTCTGTCTAATTCTTACTGAGGCTTCCTGGGTTAGACGACGCTATCACTTACCACTCAAGTGATACAAGAAGCACAGGAATTGAGGTCTAGGCATGCTCCGAGTTTCTGCACGGATTCTACTGCGTGGGTTTTGAAAGCTAAGAAACTTATTTTGATCAGTTATAATGTCAACTTCAATTAAGGAAGTAGATATTTGCTGATGTGCAAAATCCCAACAAGAAGATATGTAGACTCTTACTAAAATGAATCAATAAATTGTATTTTGCCAATTAGCACGTAGAATCATTCTTCATATAAATGCGATTAAACACAAAAGAAGATAGAGACATGATTTGGAGGCCGCGCGGCAGACCGGACCGTCGTCTGTGGGGGAGGGCCGGCGGGCTGGGTCACACAGGCCGGCAGGGCGGCATCCTCGCCGCGGCAGACCTCACGGTTTGGCCAGGCCTCCTGTCTTGCAGGCTCTTAACACGGATTTTGGCAGAACACCGAGAGCAGATCCCTCCCTCTGGGCAGGCTCGTTACCAAGTCACGCGGCGGAGCAGGGACGCCAGCGGGCCTCGGCCTACCTTGTCAGCCTCTCGCAGCCTGGTCCCCGCTGCTCCTGCTTTCCCAGGCATGTGAGTTTCTCCCTCTTCTCTCATCCTCTCCCTTCCCTTTTCCCCTTCCTCTCTCCTTTCTTACATTTCTAGAATTGAACCTAACCCACTCTCACTGAGGTACATCAGGGTCTTGCTGAGTCGCTGAATTGCGCAGTCTGAGCTCAGACTTGGCGCCCTCCTGCCGCAGCCTCCCAGCGTTGTGGGATGGTAGGCAGGCTGCACAGCAGCTGACTTCTCTCACTTCCTCACTGCCCCACGTCCTTACGCCATCGCCTCTCCTAAGGGTGTATTCTCTTGTCAAGCCATGTCTCTCTCTCTCTCTTTTTTTTTTGTAGTTTTTTGAGAAAGGGTCTCACTTTTTAGTTCAGGCTGGTCCTGAACTCAGCCATCCTCCTGCCTCTGCCTCCCGAGTGCTAGGATTACAGGCGTGAGCCACCAGGCACAGCACTGTGGTGAATGGTACTGATTGCTGGTGGGGTGAGTCTCCACGCCCAGCGTTGCTGTACATGGTTACTGAGAACTGAACCCAGGCTTTTGTGCTTGCAAGACAGGCACCAGAACCACTGGGCTCAATGCCTGGCCCAAACCATGTCTCTTTCTACACACACACACACACACACACACACACACACACACACACATACATGTCACCTGTGAACTTTGATGACCTCGGTTTGTTCTCTTACACTTCAGATTTTCCCTTAAGCACTTTTTCCTTGGAGAAGCCTTTATTACATGTTACCTGTCCCCGGCTACAATTTACATTAGGTGGTCATGCTTTATAAGTCGTGCTATGCATTTATCCTGCTTAACACTATTATTATTATTATTATTATTATTATTATTATTTTAAATCTACGTGTCTCTTGCTAGACAACCTCTGAGGACATACACAACCTTATACTTGATGAATATAAAATGGTTGCAGAACTCATTGTGGGATCTCAGATCCTTGTCCTCTGAGTATTCCCACTGCATTTACTTACAGAAATGGACATTTTTCTTACATTTCATGATTCTCAGTGTGGTGGCTCAATGATTTTCCATCCATGTCCAAGCAGAGGAAGGAGTGTAGTATGTTGTTGGGACTTCAGTGTCTGATCCTGGTAGCCCCCTTCCTGAGCTACTGAGATCTCGGCAGGGAGACACATGCCAGCTAAACTGATTAGTGTTAAGCGATTTGCCAACTGGCCATCTAATTAATTTGCCAGGTGAAGAACCTGTCAGCAGACCTTTATGTACACATGGGCACACATACGGCAAACATGTACTAACGCCTTCATCGTGGGTAGTGAGTACATGCGCATGACATATCTGAATTCTTTTTACATCTCCTTCCTCTAGCCCCTCACTCTACCTCTTGGTCCCTTTCCTATATGCAAAAGATATTCGTTCCTTCCCTTTAGTACTTCTCTTTTCAAAGATGAGAAAAATTGCTTGGGTTCAAGAAATTTCTACAGTTTGTACTCATTTGAAATTTCTGTTTAGTATCATGGGAAAAGCGTGTGCTCCTTCAGCATTTCTGAAATCCCAGCTCTGTGGTTAATGTGTATACAATAAGAGACAAGTGACACGAACATTCTGAGCCTAGTTTCTGCTTTTGTATAAGAGGAAAAATATGCTGGTATTAATTTAATTGTGAAGCTTCACTGAGATGATCTATGCCAATGCTTTAATGCAGCTCCTGGCACCCAAGAAGCACTCCTTAAATGGTTACTTATTTTTATAAAATGAGATCAACAATACCTACCACAAGGTGCGTTGTGCGAGTCAGGTTAGATAATGCAAGTGCCAGGGCGTGAGCCTGACTCCTGTAGCTGTCCAACAAGAGTCAGTTTTCTCTCCTTGTCTTTCCGTTTCCATCTCAGACGATGTTTCTCCCTGAAAGCCACAGCTGTCTTCCCTCTCAGCTACTTCTGACAACACAGCACTCTGTCTCTTTTCGAATTATTTCTTTTCCACCCACTGGAGAGCAATCAGTACTGCACTCATGTTACAATGACCAGCTTAGGACCCAGACCCTGTGATTTTATACGTCTTCAACCTTTCCACTGCCATATATTTCTTGTAATGATGTTGGTCTCAAGTGATTCTGAGTTACTTGTTGGCCTCATCTATGTTATTTAGTTCTTTACTATGCCAAAGACAGTGAAGGCAGCTCGATAATTTCCCTGTCATTCCCATCACTCAGTTATGTATGTGCACCACAATCTTTCAGTCTATTGCCCTTGAAAATTTCTCTTTGACTGCTTTATATAAAATAGCACTGACAGGGCCCTGGATTTAGCTCAGTGGTTCTGGCACCTGTCTTGCAAGCGCAAGGGCCGGGGTTCGATCCCCGGTCACCACATACCATGCTGGGCGTGGAGACTCACACCAGCAGCAACCAGTACCACATACCGCAATGCCGGGCATGGTGGCTCACGCCTGTAATCCCAGCACTCGGGAGGCAGAGGCAGGAGGATTGCTGTGATGTGAGTTTGAGGCTGAGCTCAGGGCCAGCCTGAACCACAAAGCGAGACCCTGTCTCAAAAAAACCTAAAAAAAAATAGCACTGACGGTTCACTTTTTAACAGTATCTTTTACATAGGTCACATTTAAATTCAGCGCCCTGAGAAGAAGTCCAGATGAAAGCCATTCCTTTGTTTAATTATTCAGAAGTAAGAACTTGTAACTGTCCATTCGTTTGATCCCAAGTGCCTGTAAATGTGGACCAAACTCAATACTTTGCATCCAAGAGCTTTTCTAGTACTCTGACCCCGATGTTATTCTGTGCGCATTTAGTAAAACAATTGAAAAAAAGGAACATGACTCAGAGAACAAAGTCACTTATTTGAACCACTTTGCAAGATAATAAGACTACTGTGCTTTCTCTTTGGTACCAGTAATTAAACTCAGGACCCGGAACTTTCCAGGCAGGTGCACCGCCGCTGACCGAGGTCCCGGGCCTGACGAATGAGTTTTGAAAGGCAAAGGAGAAAGTGGCCTGGCAGTGATGGGCCCTGCACTGTTGTCTCAGCAACCTTTACCCTGAAGCATCCCATCAGGCCCAAGGGGACTGTCTGGAAGGGGCCATCTGAGCAGGTTGCTCATGCCCTGCACATTCTGAAGAGCGGTTGACCTTCATCTCTGAGAACAGCCTTCAAGCCCGTCAACTGTCTTGCCTAATGTGAATATCTTTCAAAGAGTTCATAGCCTGGACACCAGAACATTTCCTATAAGGGGTAAAGCAGCTTCCGGGGAAATAAAAGTCTTTGGCTCTGTGCACGCCCATTTGAAGAGGATGAAGAGACAAACGGTAGCCTGGAAGAGAATATTTGCAAGCCTCAGAGCTTGTAAACAAAGATTTGTGGATTTATATAAAGAACTGTCAAACTCAACTAAATTCAAATAAAAAATAGACATGAAGAAACTTCAATCCAGAAGACATATAGATGGCAAGCAAGCACATGAGAAGGTGCTCAATGTTAGGGAAATGGGAATTGAAATCACAGTGAGAATCCACTGCCTACCTCTCAGAACAGCTAACTGCAGTGACAGCCCTAAGCGCTGGCCCGGCTCAGGGAATCTCTACCGTGCTTCAATCGATCATGGCACTATGGAAGGGGCACAGACACTCTGAAAAGGTTTTGTACCACAGTTTCTTATAAAATGAAACCTGCAATTACCAAAGAATCCAGAAATTACACATTTGGACATTTGTTTCAGAGAAATGAAAACATATATTCATACAAAAGCCTATTAACAGATGTTTATAGAAACTTTGTTGTAATAATGTAAGCCAGAATCAGTTCAGATGTTTTTCAGCGGGTGAGGGGTTAGACCACTTCTTAGGCAGTGGTGGTCTATTTGCACCGTGAAATAAACAGAAGAGGCGAATAGCTGAAGCATCCTACTTGGATGTATTTCCAGTTATTCTGAGTAGAAAAGTCAGTTCCCAAGCATTTTTTATATATTGTGCAATTTCTGTTATATAATGTTCTTGAAATTACAAAAATTTAAGATAGAGTGGTGATTGGTAGTGGCTGGGAATGTAAGAGAAAATATGGTAAGGGATATATAGCAGCCCTTCAGTATACTGACCATGGTAGTGTATTTGCAAATATAATTGTATTGAGCTACATATACATATACAAAAATATAATTAAAACTAGAGAAATCTGATTAAGATCAGTGGCTTATTAAGATCAGCCTGAGACTTGTGATGTCATACTAGGAAGAGTATATGAAGAATGTCACTTGCTGTATTGTTTTCACAAGTGCATGGGAATTTACAAATATAATGATAAAAATGCGAATGGAAAAAAATTCATCTTTCCAGTGACTAGAGATTACAATTTTTAATGGAATAAATTTCCTTATGTATTTGTGCTCACTCCTGGATGTGTAATTCTGTTCCTCTCAGTGGTCTTCTATCTAGACTACCACCTGTTTCAAAAATGGAAATGGCCACGAGATGAGTCTGCTTCTCTGCTGTGTGTCGTGGCTGATCTGTGACTCGTGCTGTCCAATGAACGAGCAGAAATTAAGGTACATGAACTGGGCCAAGAAGTTACTGAAGTAGCCACGCACTCTCCATGTTTTTCTTCCTAGAGGCAAGTCGTGTGAAAAGGTCCTCAGGTTGGACCATATAAGATTATTGAGTACCGAGAGCGGGTGATCTCAGCCTTCCACCCATTTTTGCTGAGGCCTGGATATGTAAGAGAGGAACGTGGACACATTTTTTAGAAAATATAAACAAAATCCTTTTAGATACTGAAAGATTTTCCTCTTTCAAGGTCACTTAATGACTCGACAGAGGAGGACTAGTTAAGAGAAAATAAAGGCGGGAGAAGGAAGAAAAGGAAAAGTTAGAGATAGAGGAGAGATCATCAAAGAAGAGAAAAATCAGACAGAAACATTATGCATCATAATGAGGAATGGGGAAAGAGATAAGGAGAAGAAAGAGACCTGAGAGAGAGGAGAGAAAGTAGTGAGCAGAAGGAGACAGATGAAAGCAAGATAGGAAGATGTTGAGACAAGTTTGACAAAACAGATAAAAGTTCTCTTCCCATTTGTCTCATAGATTCCAGCAAGTTTCACTCCACAATTGGAAATTTTCCTGTTTAAGAAAATTATTTGAAAATATCTTTGAGCCAGTGGTAAAAAAAATAAAGTGGGACCACTGTCCGAGAAAAAAGGAAATTTATTTGAAACCTAGAGAATTTGAACAAAGTAGAACAGTTGTATTACCTAACAACCCTACCACTGAGTATATACTCAAAGATCTTGAAATTAATATGTCTAGGAGATATCTACTTTCTCAAGTCCATTCATTGTAGTACTGCTTACAGTAACCAAAATACAAAGTCAACTAAGTATGCACCCATGGGTGAGTAAAAAAGACAAATTTGTTATATGTACCAAATTTGGTGGACAGTACTATTTTGCCTTAAAAGGAAGGAAATTCTGCCATTTTCAAAACATGTTAGGTTTGTAGAGTAATCAAAGAACAGAACAAATATTGCATGATCTCCTGTATAAGTGGAATCTATAAAAATTAAACACAGAATCAGAGATCTAGAATTGTAGCCATTAGAGGCTGAAATAGGTAGAGTTGGGGAAGATATTTGTTAAAATATACAAAATTTCCATTTAACAAGAAAATAAAAGTCAATACCAATAGTGACTCTAGTTAGTATCACAGCGTTGTCTATAATACTTGAAAATTGCTAAGAGCAGATTGTAATGTTTTTAACACACATATGTAACAAGTATGTCAGGTAGTGTATGTGCTAGTTTGGTCCTACTATTCGACAATATATGCATATATTATCAAAATACTGTGTACCACAAATATATAATTTTTGACAATTGACAGTATATTATTTTTGACAAATATATAATTTTTGACAATTTGAAAATAAGGAAAAGTACATCTGGGTTTGTGTCTGAATCTCCTGTTCTGTTCCACTGGCCCTCAGCCTGTGTCTTTGCCAGTACTGGCCTGTTTTTAGCACAGTGGTCCTATAGTATAGCTTCACATTGGGATTATGATACTCCCTGCCACGTCTTTGTCGCCCAGAATTGCGTTTGCTAATCCAGGTCTCTTCTAATTCTGGATAAGTTTTTGGGTTATTTTCTCCAGATCTGTGGAATATGCTGCTGGGATTTCAGTTGGGATTGCATTAAATCTGTGTAGCAATTTTGGGAGGATGACCATTTTGACAATATAAAAAAGATTTAGGACAACTTTTTTACACTACTGTGAATTTTCTCAACCTAAACATTTATTTTTTAAAAAAATCAAGACTCTCTTGGAACTTGGAGGCCTTGTTGGTAAGTGGAGATGTTATTTAGATTTTAGGAATTTTCTTTAGAACTTTAATGGTGTTTCATATAAAAGCCTCATTAACTTTGCTGAATAAATAAATGAACTCTGTAGCTAGGCTTTTGAAAAATCTCTTTGAAATTAAACATTGTTTGATGACCTCACATTTTATCATTAGAAGGTCAAGGCTGATTTAAATTCTAACATCAAAGTGTGTTCTTTAATTCTGCTGCGATAGTTGTTTGCCTGCCCTGATCCATCCCGTTTGCTCTTCAGGGAGGGTTGATTTCACTCTGTTTTCATCTTCTCATGAGTTCAGGGTAGGTGGCAGTATCTTTGGACGCTGGAGAGCCCGTTGTGATTGAACCAAGGTTAACAGTGAACTTACACGTGTGACGGAGTCGAGCCCTCAGGACCCGAGATGTCAACTGGGGAGCTTCTGGAGATTTCTTGTTAATGACCAGTTAAGTCCAGGAGGAAACACACCTCCTTGACTAGATATCATTCCAGAGCTGTTGGCACTGAGACATGTCTGGACTATCTAGGGAGATGCATCGAAGGTGACAGAAATGATGATGCCGTGATCAGTGGTGGCACTGCTTCTCAGTGGAATGGAAGGACACTGGACACTGCACTGTGTACACCCAGGCTTCTTATAACCTGAGCTGCTTCCAGTTGGACATTCAGTGACTTGACATCAAAAACATTCTCACAGATACACCTCATTATTGCAGACCATTAAATTATAAAGTGTCTTTATAACATCATAGTAAAGAATAATAAACAGTAATGATAGATAATACACAATAATAAACAAAATGACCACATTTCACTGTCTTTTCCTCATACCACAATTGTGCGAGCTTGTTTTAGCACAGGGTGAAACACAGGAGCCTGTTAGTGGAGCCAGAGTCCCCTGAGTGTCCCCTCAGCTTGTCTTCTGTGAGGCGCAGCTGAGCGCCCATGGCGTAGGTATGCAGCTGGCCCATGGCGTCCCCTGTGAGGTTAAAAGGTGTCAAGTCTTGTCTTTGGCCAGGCTGCCTATAGCAGAGTCTGCTTATTTTTCTTACAGCCCCAACTTTTGAAAAGAAATTATAATCCAGACTTATTTACCTTGTGCCCAAGATTGTGGCATTGTCATTGAAACGCCCAGAAATCTAACATTCTTCTTGACTTTGCCTATCTTTTCTATACTGCCACTTCTTTCCCCCTCTTTTATGAATAACAAGAGACTCATTTCCCTTAAACATAAAATAAAACAGACCTATAATTCTTCTGCATCAGCCTTTCTTGGTTAATATTCCAATGGATATTTAGGATTTTCCTCTTAGTTTTTCTTTATCTCTCCAATCTTAACCTTTCTGTGAAGCCTTATCCCATCACGCTTTAGCAGTTTCTCATCTTATGAAAATCTTCTACCTCGATTTTCTGCCCAGCATTGCTCAATATCTCTTCCTTTCTTCAGTAACAAGGTAAAGGCGTTTCATGCATCTGGTCTCCATTGCCTTCCCTCACGCTCAACATTCAGCCTTTAGTAATTTGCTTTCTTTCTTCTACCTCACTGAAACTACTCAAGATGATAAATGTCGGCAGTGGCATTCTATGTCACTAATTTCAAGTCCTCATTACTATTCTTATTTTTGAACTTCTCAGAAGAATTTGACATTATTGAAGAAATAGTTTATGTCTGGTGTTCATGGAAACTCATTGTCTGGGCTTTCCTTCTGACATTTGGAATACTATCTTTGTCTCCTTTGCATTATCTTTGTCAATCACTCATCCATGGTTACTGTTAAATTTAATATCCACATACTGATAATTTTATATAAACTTACTCTAATATCATATATACATACAAACACAAATTTCAAATTCTCTTGATATCTCCTTCTTTTTTCTGAGACAGGGTCTTGTTTTGTAGTTCAGGCTGGCCCTGAGCTCACTATGTAGCCCCGGTGAGCCTTAAACTCACAGCAGTCTTCCTGCCTCTGCCTCTTGAGTGCTGGGATTACAGGCGTGAGCCACCACACCCGGCACTGTGGTACGAGGTTCTGATTGCTGGTGGGCGTGAGTCACCATTCCCAGCACTGTTGTATGAGGTTACTGGGGATCAAACCCGGGTCCTTGTACTTGCAAGGCAGGTGCCAGAACCACTGAGCTAAATCTTTGGCCCATGTTACTTAAATTTTACAATTTGTAAAATATTAAGCAAAAATTTGTATGAGTGATTTTGTCTGAAGAGTGTCCTTCATTATAATCTAATTTTCCCCACTAATGAAACAAATATTTTCCTTTTTGATCATATAAGTTCTCATTTTCTCCCAAGATTTCCTCACGCAATCTTTTATTTAAGATAAGTTGGACTCAAATTTAGATGTATAGATACAGTGAAGATAACTTATAAAAATTAAATACTATAAAAAATGAATATCTTTCTTTAAAAATTGAGTTTATTGGTATATTTTAGGTATACATTATAATCACATTCATCATTGAAAATCTGTACTTGTACAGAATATATCTTGATTCTTGTTTTTTCCTATTCCTCTGTCCTCCTACAACCTCCTCATATAGATAAGCTTTGTTTCCATTTTACCATTTTCCATTGTTTCTCTTTTCATTCTTTGCTTTCCCTGGCCCCACCTCTTCCCCTTTGAAGAGTTCCTTCCTGTTTCACAATACTCATTATAAATGCTGGACCTCATTTTCACCTTCAGTGTGCCACACTAGAGAAACTATATTTACAAATCGGTGTCCTATTTATTTCACTTATGAGTATGGCCTCAGAAAGTATCCATTTAACTATAAGTGTCTCCAGTTTTTTTTCTTTGTGGCTGAGTAGTGCTCAATTTTATACAAAATTAAAACCCACATTTTCTTTATCGAGTCACCAGTTGATGGGCTTTTGAGCTATTTCCAAGAAAAATGCATATCTTTAATTGCCACCCACTACTCAGGAATATATCTATTAGTTTGGAACATAGGAAAAATTGTGGCTTTGAAAATAGATTTCAAGGGCCAGGATTTAGCTCAGCGGTTCCAGTGCCTGCCTCGCAAGTACAAGGTCCTGGGTTCAATCCCTGGTAGCAAAAACAAAATGAAACGAACAAACAAACAAAAAACCTAGAACCCAATCTCATCTGAAAATAGATTTGAAGTATGGAAACTTTTCCAGTTTTGGAGAGTAATGTTCATATGAGATCATCATATCTCTAGAGAGAGGAATAGCAAAATTTAATTTATGGAATTTCAGGGGACATTGGAATGCTTCTTTTTGTGCATGCACATGTCTTAATATTAGTAGTGATTTTTAGGAGTATGCTCAAGTGGCCAGCATCTTGATTGTGTGCTTCGGGAGGGACATGAGACACTGGAACTTCAGACTGAGAATCCGATTTCTAGTTTTGGACTGTATCTTGGGGGTAACCTTGTCACATGCTCTTACTTGGAAAATGAGAACATAGTTCTGAGAAATCAAGGGGTTTTCTCATGCTTACACCACTGTGAAAAGATGAGATAGGACTAGAACCTGGGCCTCTCAGCGTCGAGCCTGAGGTGCAGGTTGAGAGTAAGTTTTATGGGAGATTCTTGAATTTGCTTGGTTTCCTCTTTTTGGAAAGTGAACTCACAGCTTCAGAAACATCTGTATCATTCTTGATATTTGCAAGCTAAATCCCAGCAGAAAATTGCAGCCTACAAGGAACTATCCCAAGACACAGGATCAGGTCTCAGGTTACTTAAAAATAAAATCTAACCGGACTAGAAGATGGGATTCTTTTACAGTTGATGCAGAATACAGAACAGCATCGGAGCTGGGGTTTTCCCACAGAGAAGCCTCACTTTGGCTTCATCTTTCTCTGACTGCCATGCCAGGCTGATGATATGGTCCGCCTTTCTCATGCGCATATTTGAAATGTGGTTCGTAGGAGATCTCTGTCGGTCCTGAAAGTAATCTGTTCTTGTCTGTGCGAGGCACGTCCTAGGTGAATATTTTCTGTTGAACCGTCTTTTGGATTTTTAGATACTAAGAGATAGAACTATGTTGAGCAAGAATGGTGACGGTGGACGTCCTTTCTTCGTTGCTGATTATAGAGGGCTAACTTTCAGTTTTACCCATTTAATATAATGTTGGCAGAAGGTTTGTCATTAAATGCTAGGAGACTTTTGCCTTTATTAGATTGAGATAAGATCCTTCTGTACCTGTATTTTTCTGAGGTTTTTTTTTTTTTTAGTATGAATGGATGTTGAATTTTGCCCAAGTTTTATTTCTGCATGTTTTGAGATGTCTGTGTGATTGTTGTCATTACTTCAGTTTATGTGATGTGTTGCATTTATTGATTTCAGTATTTTGAACCATGCTTGCATCCCTGGATGAAGCCTATTTGGTCATGATATTTTGGATGTTTTGTTACATTCTGCTTACTAGATTCATGTAGATTATTTTTATGAAAGAATTGACATAAAGCTCTCTTTTATGGTTGGATCCTTGTCTGGTTTTGGCATTAGAATAACGGTAACTTCTAGGACCATTAGTCAGAGCAATTAGGCAAGAGAAAAAAGTAAAAATGAAGTCAAATTATCATTATATGCTGATCATGATCTTCTTTCTATAAAGAAGATTCCTCAACTTCTGCCAGTACTCCCAGAAGTACTAACCAAATGAGACAGTGTAGCAGAGTTAACTTCAGCAATCAAAAATCAATAGTGTTCTTATGCTCTGATAATGAACTCACTGAGAAAGAATTAGGAACCTGACACCATTCACAGTTGCACAAAGCACATTAAATACCTTGGAATTAATTTAAAGAGACGAAAGATTTCTGTAACAAAAAATAACAGTATTTGGAAAAAAGGAGATCAAAGAGGACATCAGAATATGGAGATCTTAAATTCCCTGTTTCTGGGTAGGTAGAACCACTATAGTCAAAATGGCTCTACTTCCAAATTTGATATACAGATGTAATAACACTCAAAGTACTAACAGCACTCCCCTCGGGACTAAGGAAAACAATCGCACAGTTCCTGTGGACCCAGAAAAGACCCAGAAGACCAAAACCAGTCCTGGGTAACAATAGCGAAGCAGGTGGCAACACAGTCCTAGATTTAACGTTATGTTATAAAAGTATAGTGATAAAAAACAGCATGATACTGGTACAAAAGCAGACACGCGGGTGAAGGAAACAGAATAGAGGATGCAGAAACAACTCCAGCCACACTGGGCAGTTTGATCCTTGACAAAGGGGCCAGACTATTCACTGAAGGAAAAATAACCTGGTTAGTCAATGGGGCTTGGAAAGCTGGTGATCTATAAGCAGAAGGTTGAATAAAAACCCATATATCTCACTTTGTATGAAACTAACATCAAAACATCAAAGATCTAAGTGTGAAAACAGAAACACTTAATGTACTGGAAGATAAATAGATAGAATTTCCGAAGACATAGGTATAGGCGGGACTTTGTGAGAAGAAACTCAATGGCAGAAGAAATGGTGCCAAGTAACAAATGGGACACCTATCAAATTAAAAGTCTTCTGCACACTGAAGGAAATAACAACAGTGAGCGATAATGTAAAGAACTGGAAAAAATTGGCCCGGTATTCCTCAGACAAAGGATTAACAGTAAAAATATATGAAGAACAAAAAAAAGAGTTAGACTTCTCGTAATAGAAGACACAGTCAAAAGATAGGCCACTGCGATGAAGGGCCATTTCTATGAAAAAGTATAAATGGCCAATGTATGGTTGAAAAAATGTTCATCTATGGCCATCAGAGAGATACAAATTAGAACAAGGAGATTTCATCTCCAGGAAGAATACCTGTCCTAAAAAGTGAAATAATAACAGACGTTGGTGAGGCTGCTGGGGAAAACTAACCCCTCCTGCGCAGCTGGGGTGAGGCAGGCTGCTGCAGGCACCAAGAGCGCATGAGCGGAGCCTCTTCACACAGCTAAGGCAGAGACTCTGTTTGACCTAGCTATTTTCCTTCTAGGCATCTTCTCCAAAGGTTATCATGTCACAGTGATCCATGCATGCTCATTTTTATAGCAGCATAATTCATAATAACTAAATAAATATTGGAAGCTACTTACATTTCCATCAACAGCTGAATGCATAAATAAAATGTGACATTTACACACGGTGGAGTACTGCAAAGAAGGACAAACTCAATGCATTTGTAGGAAAGTTGATACATCTTAACGTAATGTTAAGTAAATAAATCAGATATACAAGCTTAAATGTCACCTGATTTCTCTTAAATGAAAAACTCAGAATAAAAACAAAGAACACATTAAGATAGATAGCAGGAAGTAGGGAAATTGATCTTCTTCAAATCGGAAGGAAATTGAGATAGACGGAGGAGGAGGGGAGAGGGTGGGTGTCCTTGTACGCGGGCCAGCTCCGCGCAGGGTGCACTCATCATGTAATGCAAACGTGCACTAATGAAAGAACAACAAAAAAAGAGCTTAAACAAAGAATGAGAAATTTCTATTAATACATCCTTATATTAAAAAAAATAAAACTTCAGTTCTATGTCCTCACTCAGCCCTGGTATTTTTAATTGCCAAAGACAATTGCACGTATCTGGCATGAAATGTCAGTAGCTGACAACAAAGGAGGGAGTTACTGAATAAGTCATTGAGTCAAGGAGTTTTGAAACAACCATTTGTAGAAGAGCATACCTTAATTAATCATTAGCCAGCTTTGGTCAGGCCAAATAGTCAGCACATTATTTACCCAGTCGGGCTGTGCCATTTGCTGTGGTCCTGATGTCAGGCAGAATATGTATCTGAAAGTGTTTGTCCCATCTGGTGGCATCTACTGAATTCCAGATGAAGTCTGGAGCAGGGAAGACATGGGAACGACTTGCCCCGGCTGAGCTTTGGTTCTCATGATTATCAGGGTGAGCAGACGCTCTCACACAAACCAAGAGAACAGCACGGAAGACAGTTTCTCTCTGATTAAACCCACATGATTTCGTGCAGCTCAGTCAGTCGTTATGGGAGGATGACTACCCTCTCGGTTTCTCGGGATGCAGAATGTGTCAGATATTTCTTTCTCATAGAAGGGGATTAAATTTAGGAACAGACATAAATCATTATCATGTGAAATAAACTAATCACTAGAAAGAAAGAGACAGTGTCATTGGAAAGGGAGGAGGGACATTTGGTAATGAGGATGGACAAGCAGGGGCAGAATCTTTGAGGGGAGACTTGTATCTGAGTTAGGCCTTGACTTGGAAGGGGAATTTTGTCAGACTGGGAAGCAGGTAAAAGGCTCAAAGAAAGATATGAGAGAAATTCGCCCAAACATAATGAAAAAAGATATTAGTTAAGGTAACAATAGTAGCTCATTTTCTGTTTTCTTTTGACATGAAGCAGTTAAGAATATTTGAAGGTATAAATAACCTTGACCTTGGATGGCGTAAGGTCTGACATAATGTTTAAAAACTGATATACTAATCATTCGATCTTAAGAATTAAGACAGTGTAATGAACTGCAAGAATCAAAGACCAACCAGCCAGGCGATGCTGAACAAATGACTTGGCCTCTCTAAGGGTACTTTAAAGGCCAATTAAAATACCTTCCTCAGTTGATTGCATGCTTTCCAAACTTACTCACGGTTCTCTAATGTAGACAAAGATCTTTACCACCAGAGTTGCGTCCGCTCTCTGACTTTCAGGGGTTGTTGAGTGTACACATGGGCTTTATTATTGAGGCCAGTTGAGTTTACCTCTGGACTGATCGAACTGATTTCAGAAGCACAGAACTAGACTTTTCCTCCGTTGTCTGCTCGCTCCCTCCAAGCCCTCAGACAAGTGAGTGTGAAGAACATTATCGCTCTTTCTCTTGACTTCTGGTTAGCGAGGCACACTTCAGGCGGGCATCAGGTTACAGATTTGTTATTTCAATTTTTTTCCTTTTTAAGATTTCTCACTGCAGTGGTATGTTACAGGGTAAGCACGTTCCCTGCCCCCAACCACTTTCTTGGAACCGGATTCCAGGAAGCAATGCTCTGAGAGTGAGGCTTGTGTAAATGCCAGACTGCCGGCCTGCTGGGTCCCTGTTCCCAGACAGGGCCTTCAGACTGCTGCGTTCCAAGCAGGGTACTGCCCCTCAAGAGAGTCTTTGAAAGTCAGTCTCTCTTCAGCTACTCTCTCTGCTTCCTTCCGGGACTCAGGACCCCTCATAGCACAAGGATAACTTAAAGTAGGTCAGTTAACATGGATATACAGAATCAGAATCTACAAAGAATGACTTGGGGCGAAGAGTTCATGCCAAGCTGACAAATCCCTTAGAGGTGGTGTCTGGGCCTCGGAACTGCTGACGTTCTGGGCTAAGTGAGTCTTTGCTGAAGGGATATAGTGTTCATCGTAGGACTCTAGCAGAACTCTTGGCCTCTGTCCACTACAGCCACTAGACATCCCCAGTCATGACATCAATATGATAACCATATGTCCCTGAGGGAGGATATAATTCACCCTGGCTTGAGATATCAGCCCTGGGTTACCAAGAAAATACCTGGCTTTGTAATTCCAAATCATCTCATCTTCCCCTGAATCGCAGCTCCTGCAATGACAAGTCTCGTCACTGTACGTAGTACGTGACCGTCGCAATTCCTGTTCATAGAGCACAGTAGTGACCTCAAACTGGTCGCCACTTTGTACCTGTGTAGTTCCTCTGTCTCCTATTCTTCTCTATAAAATGGGAATGATAGGACTGTGCAGGTTATCAGCATAATATTTCTGAAGTATTTTTATAGCATCTGACATGTAGCAAGTACTCTATTAGTTCCGTATAATTATTTATGTGTGTCTTTTCTTAATGTATTTCTCTATCCTGTATCATGGTGACAGTGAGTGAAGAGAGGTGGTATTTTGGTGGAGGAGGAGGAGGAGGGAAGATATATGTCATAGTAACAGGAGGTATTCTAACAAGAGTTCAGTTTTGAGGCCTTGTGTCAGGAGCTATCCCACATTTGGAGAAAAATCATTTCACAATTAAATTGTGATCAGGCCTAGTCTTCTTGCCTGGAAGTTGGCTGTGACATGCCAGAGCACGCCTCCATCTCTGCCTGTGGTCTAAGCTGAGACCTCGGTGGTCCCGGGGTGCTGTGGCGGTGCAGGGCAAAATTACATCCTGGTTTCTTGAGAACTGAGTAATGGTTCTGGTGCTTGCCTCACAAGCAAAACGTTCCAAGTTCAAGAAAAAAAAGGAACAAAAGGAAATCCCAAGGAGAACTGGACAGGCAGATTTATCTGGGGAGGGCAGATCCCTTATCAGCATAACTCCCTCCTCCGACTCTTTTAAGAATGTCTTTGCTCATTTTGCTGCCTAATCAACTTAAACTCCTCACCAGCATCAGATCCTCGGGCCTAAGACGTTTTATTCTTCTTCCAATCGTCCAGAATTATTGCCTCGCTCTGTGTCATCTGCCACTCCGAGAATCCAGTAGATCACGGCAAGCGGAGTGCCTCCCGTCTTTGTTGCCCCGAGCAGCATCAGTCAGGCCCAGAACCCAGCTTCTTCCCTGTCTTGTTTCCTGTCTCTTTTCTGCCGTTTGGCTCGAGCTGCCCTGGCTCGTGGGCGACCAGGACACACTGTAGGAGTTCTGGAAATGTCCCCTTTCCTTGTTCCCTACAGTCTTGGAAAGCTCTCAGTGCCTTGTAGATGCCTGACACAGTCTCCAAAATCTTCCCTTTATCTGGAAACAACTGAATAGAGTGAATGAATGAAACAAAAAACTCAGGAAAACAGAGAGAAGGGATTATAGGTGTTTAAGGAGATAAGATGGCAATGGAGTATGGAGAACAGAGAAAATCCTCAAGAAAAGGATGTTTTCCCCTCCCAGCTATGTGCGCAGCATACTTTGGATGAGACGAGATACAAGTGAGGGTGTGTGGCTCTCACAGGAGCAGCGGAACTGCCTCATGCCTCCTCGTGGATCTTCGTGAATTTGAAAATGCAACTCGAAGGGCACAATAAATAAAAACTATCAAGTTATGGTGTCCTCTGGAGATAAAGTTAGTGCTCAGACTGTAGTCGCAGGTGCCTTCGAAGTACTTCTTGTGGTGCCTGGAGAGCTGGGGATGTCTCTGATGGATCCAGATTTAATTACGATGCAACACATTTGCCCACAGGCAGAGGCTGTGGCCCTTGTAAACACTTCATTCAGTGAAACCATTATGCACATAGGAGGCCTATGCAGAAATCATTCAAAACGAAAAGCATTTAGAGTTAGAAAGCTCTGAATTTTTATCCTTGAGGCTGTGCAGCTAAAACAGGAGCAAGCAAGACAGTTTTAGTTTGTGCAAAGGCTGGGCAAGAGAGACTATTTCCTTCAAAGGTTTTGTAAAGACAGTGTTCAGTTCACTGGTTCCTTGTTTGAATCATGACAAAGTGAAAAGAAGATCTTTTCCAGTGGGAGGTATTCATATTCAGAGAGTTTAGAAACATCTACAATTTGTATCATCTGCACGGAAACTCGAAACTTCACTTTTGTAATATACGGGGGGAAGTCCAAGAGAAATACAGAGATAAAGAAGCCCAAATATGAATGTCCTAACACACACATAAGATGCCACTGCAAGCCAAATGTCTGGCTTCATTCTGTTTTGTTTTAGGTTCCAGGAGACCCATGATTTGGGGACAATGAAAAAGGGTGCTCCATTTGTTACTGAGTTGAAAGTGGTTAAGTTCCACACTTTGGAAGTCAGTTTATGAGCAGCTCAGCATAAAACCTTTGCAATAGAAAAAGCCCTCAAGAAGCACCCAAGGGCAAGGCCAGAAGCCACGTGATGGAAACTGGGTCTTATTTGGAATCTAGTGGGTCCACATGGACCTCTGAAGTCATCTCATATCTGCTAATGAACCTGAGTGTCCTCGCCTATGTATACAGTCGCTGGGCCTGTATCAGTCTGGTAGTGCACATAACGAAAGCCAGCACGCTGGAGGCTCTCACAGGAGGCATTCCTTTCCTCACAGTTCTGGAGGCCAGAAGTCCGGAACGCAGGGCTAAGGGCTTGGTTTTCCGTGAGGCCTGTCTCCCTGGCTTGCAGGCAGCCGTCCTGTGGCAGGGCCTTCCTAGGCCTTCCTGCCCATCCCTGGCACTTCTCGTTCCTACAGGATTGGTGCCCTGGTCATAGGATCTCACTGAGCCTTAACCACCTTTTGAAAACTCTGTGTCTGCACATAGTCACACTGGAGGTTGGTGCCTCCACAGATGAATCCGAAGGAGATTCAGTTCCATGCGTGATAGCACCTTGGAGCAGACGCAGATGAAAACTACACTAAAGTTTCATCTCACTCCACAAAGAATGGCTGCTATCTCAGAATTAGCCAGCAACAAATGTTGGCGAGGCTGCAGAGAAGAAGGAACCCTTCTCCACTGTTGGTGGGAGTGTAGACTCGTACAACCCCTGTGGAGATCAGTGTGGAGATTCCTCAAAAAACTATAAGGAGAGGTGCCATTTGACCCTGCTATTCCTCTGCTAGGTATATACACAAAAGAATTAAGACTCATATCACAGTGACATATGTGCACCCATGTTTATAGCAGCTCAGTTTGTGATTGCTACATCTTGGAAACAACAAAGATGTCCATCATCTGGAGAATGGATAAAAAAGATGTGCTTCTTCTATAGAATGGAGTATTATTCTGCCATAAAAATGATAAGTTTGAATCATTTATTCTTAAATGGACCTACCTTGAGGACATCCTTGTAAGTGAAATAAATAGGTCACAGATGTGTAAATATCGTATCCTTTCTCTTGTATGAGAAAATGAAGATGTAAATGAGTTCTAGAATGTATGGTAGATATTGTGAAATAGAAAATATGCAAAGTGAAATGGGATGAGGGGTAAATAACAAAGGGAAAATAATTAGATTATAACAAAAGAGAAGTGAAACAAAGCCTATGTATATAGTGGGCAGGGATGGTAGGGTGGATAGGCTACAGGAAAAAATGAGAATTAAGTTGTGTTATATACTGGTATCATATATCATGATGTGTATATATGCAATGTACCAATAAAGGTCTCCTTTAAAAAAAAGCCGCAGCTGGTGGGAGAAGAAGTCAGCTCCCCCAGGGTCAGCTCAGAGGTGGCCCCCGGTCATGATCTGGGCGGGCTGCCGGGAGCTGTTGCTCCTAACTCCGAGTGGGCGGTGGGACGCACGCGAGAAGGGGTTTCAGGGCTGAAAGCTGGTGAAAAGGAGAGCCAAGCCGGAGTGTCTCCGAGCTGGGAAGGGGGTGGATAGTGGGGTTGGAAGGGGGTGGAAGAGGTGTTTCAGCGCGCGGGACACTGGCAGGCCGGTGTTTTGGCTGGCGCGGGCAGCGCGGCGGGAGGGGCAGGGCGGGCGCCGTCGGGGCGGGCCGCGCGGGCCGCGGCCTTGTCACCCCAGGCTGTGCGGGCTCGGCTGGCGGGTGCGTGGTCACGTCGGACCCGTGTGCCTGGTGTCATGGCACGTCACAGGCCAGACGGCAAAGCTCGGGGTGTGCGAGACACGCGTGGTGTCGGAGCGGGGCCCCCCTTCCGGAGGAGGCCGCTCTCAGTCCGAACGTGAAAGATCCGCGCTTGTCCGGGCCGTGGTGAGCCGGAGCTGCTGCTCCCGTCACTCGTCACTCGGGCCGCAGGTGTGGGGCGACACGGCGGGCGGCACGGCTAGCGGCTGAGGCAGGGAAAGGGAGGACGCTGAGCTGAGCAGGTGCGGTGCGATCGGAGGCGCCCGAGGCCCTGAGACCCCGGGCCAGCCGGACACAGACCCAGGAGAGCGGGGACGGAGCTAAGGCAAGGAGCCGGCCTTGCCATGAAAGAAGAGGGAGCCGAGGGAGGCGACACCAGGCGGGGTGCGCCGGGCACGGTTCTGTGTGTGCCTCCGGGCTTCGCTCACCACCCGTGACTGCTCCAGAGCACGCCCGGGCTGTGGCGCCTGCTGCCCCTCGGGTGGGGTGTTTTTAGTCGCTGGGCGAGGACCGCTTCGCAGACACCCGAACTCTGTCACGCGCTGAGTCTCTAGCACGTTGTCCAGGTGGGCACAGAGGCCGGAGGTCACCCCGGGGGGCAGGGGGGTCTGGTGCTTGCAGTTGAAAACCATTGGCCAGGAAGCACCTATTCCGTCTGCTAAACCGCACCTGAGTTTGCTTCCTACAAAACCAGGTCACACTCACCAACTCTGCCTTTTTTGGTGACGCGGCGCCCTGTGTGACAGCTCGGGGTGATAGACTTCGCCACGCCTCTGACACTTCCTCTTGGAGCTACTGGGCTATCTGCCTTTCCTGATGAGGCAGCTGGGTCTCAGAAAGTTCAAGTGAATGTCCCAGTGTCGCTTGATGGTGAGTGACAGCTTTCCTGTTCGTCGCGTACCAGGGATGCTTCAGAAGTAGGAAGGGCCTGCCGCAGCCTGTCATGTGGAGAAGGTCTGACTTCACCAAGGCAGAAGAGCTGAGCTGAGACAAGAGGAGTCACGCTGCGGTGGCACCTTGCCTGGGCGCCTGGGGTCCCCGGCTGCACTCAGCGCGTTCTCAGCTGTGACACACGTGGTTAAATGAGTCTCCGCAACCCATGCCTGGCTGCTGCTTCTAATTCACCCTGGAATATTAGACAGGGAGCATACTCTGTCCAGCGCTTGTTTTTCCTCATTTTGCCATTTTCCATCATCCTTTCATCCCCACAACATTAGACAGGTGACACAGAACTTCATTTTTATGTTGGGCTGAATAGAAATAAGCAAATGAAAATCAGTTACTTTTAAAAGCAAACAGTGGTTTCCTTAGACTTTCTGTATCAAAAAGAGAATATTTTCACAATCTCTACAGTCATGGCCCTTGATCCTGTGTGTGTGTGTGAGTGTGTGTGTGTAATGATTGAAGTATGACAAGGATACTGAGGGACACAGCTAACTAGGGCTGATTATGTAAGAGCTGCAGAAGTTAAGGTGCTAATGGAGGTGTCTTTGGGAGCTACGTAAATACAGTTGCCTCATCGTCCTCTGTGAGTTTCTGCAGGTTGTCAGCTATTTGAAGCCAAAGTCTTTCCTTAGGGAAAGCTAAGATATTCTGTTCTACCTCAGGCTGAGCATCAAATTATCCTTAGTGTAAGGAACAAACCATGTTAGAGATTTTATTTCTAATAAGCAGAGACTAGAAACCAAACTGGAGGGAGATCGTGATGTTGCTTTCCGAGACTGGAAGTCTCCTTGGGCGGGATTCTCTATGGTTTGGCTTCAACCTCTTCTTTTTAAATGGTTTCATTATTTATGTTTTATTTTAGCAAAAACTTTATTTTTAAAAGTGTTTCAGAATCACAGAAGAGATGTGAGGGTTGTAAAAAGAGTTCTTAAACACCGTCCACTCGTTTCTCCATTCCTTAACATCTTACATTCATTAGTATAGTATGTGTGTCATGAGTAATAAGCCAGTGTTTCTCCTTCATCACTACTGAAAGCTGCCACTTGAGGATTTCCTTATATTTTACTAATGTCATCTTTCTGTTCCAGGGCATCTTCTTCCATTTAATTGATATGTGTATCTCAAATGTTGCTTGGTTTTGATGAGTTTGAGTTTTGAGGATTATTAGAGAGGCATTTTGTGGAGTAAATAATCTTGAATTGGTGATATTTTTTTTCTTTCTTCTGATTAAACTCAAGTTGTTGACATTGTAAAAGAGTGGCCACAGAGGTCCTGTGTCCTTGTGAGCACATCATGGCAAAGGCTCGTGCTCCGAGACTTAACTGTGGACTAAACCGTGATCACCCATCTGAGGTGCTTCCCGTCAGATTTTCCACTTTCTTTTTTGTTTTTTGAGACAGGATCTCGCTTTGTGGTTCAGGCTGGCCCTGAGCTCAGCCTCCAACTCACATCACAGCAATCCTCCTGCCTCTGCCTCCCGAGTGCTGGGATGACAGGCGTGAGCCACCACGCCCGGCACTGTGGTCTGTGGTACTGGTTGCTGCTGGGCGTGAGTCTCCACACCCAGTATGATATGCGGATACCGGGGATCGAACCCGGGTCCTTGCGCTTGCAAGACAGGTGCCGGAACCACTGAGCTAACTCCCTGGCCCAAAATTTGTCTATTCTTAATCACCAGATTTAGTAGCGTAGCTGGAAACAAGGTCAAAACTCAAACAACAGACTCACTGAAAGAGAATTGGGGAGTCAGGCCCTTTCACAGTAGCATCCTAAAAAATGAAATATCTAGAAATCAGTCTAACAAAGGAGGTGAACCTCTATGCTGAAAACTATAGCATCTGAAAGAGGAGATAGAAGATATTAGAAAATGGAAAGACATCCTTTGTTCCTGAGTAGGAAGAAGCAGTATTGTCAAAATGGCTATACTCCCACAACTCCTAGGTAGATTCAATGCACTCCGATTGAAATCCCAACAACATATTTCACAGATCTAGAGAAAAAAATCCAATAATTTGTCTGAAAGCACAAAAGACCTAGAATAGCAAAAGCAATTCTAGGTAACAAGGACATGGCGGGGGTGGGGGTGTATCATGATCCCCAACATAAAACTATACTACAAAGTGACTGAGAAAAAAATCACATGGTACTGGCAAAGTAACAGACCTGAGGATCAGTGGAGTAGATTAGAAGATCCTGAAACAAATCCAGATATATTAAGTCACCTCATCTTTGACAAAAGAGCCAAATATCCTTAATAGAGGAAAGATAGCCTTTTTAACAAATGGTGCTGGAAAAACTGGGTTCTAACCTACCAAAGACCTACCAAAGCTAGACCTATCACTTTCACAGTGTACTAAGCTAAAATCAAAGTGGATTAGAAACCTAACTATTAAAATAGAAACACTAAACCTACTGGGAAACAGGTTAGGCTAAACTCTTGGAGACATTGGCTTAGGGAAAGACTTTATGAACAAAACTTCTATAGCACAAGAACTAGCAGAAGGAATCAACAAATGGGACCTTACCTTATTAAAAAGCTTCTGCACAGCAAAAGAAACCACTGGCAGAGCAAACAGATACCCAACAATATGGAAAAGATTTTACCAGCTGTTCCACAGATAAAGGGCTACTATTTAGAATATATAACGAGCTTAAAAAAAATCAATCCCCCCAAATTGAAAGACCCAGTTCAAAAATGGGCAACTGAAATGAATAGATACTTTTCAGACGAAGAAGTAAAAGCAACCAAGAAGCACATGAAGAAATCTCAACATAACTGGTCATTTGAGAGATACAGATGAAAACAACTCTGAGATTTAATCTCAATACACAAAGAATGGCTACTATCTTGAAATTAACCAGCAACAAATGCTGGTGAGGCTGAGGGGAGAAAGGAACCCTTCTCCACTGCTGGTGGGAATGTAGACTGGTGCAGCCACTATGGAGATCAGTGTGGAGATTTCTCAAAAAAGTAGGATTAGAGGTCCCATTTGACTTTGCTATTCCCCTGCTAGAGATACACATGAAAGAATTAAAAGATTCATATCACAGCAACATATGTGCACCCATATTTATAGCAGCTCAGTTTGTGATTACTAAATCTTGGAAACAGCCAAAATGTCCATCAACTGGAGACTGGATGAAGAAGATGTGGCTTTTCTATAAAATGGAGGATTACTTTGCCATGAAGAATAACAAGTCTGAGTCATTCATACTCAGGTGGATGTACCTTGAGGACGTCCTCATAAGTGAAATAAACAGGTCACAGATGCCTAAATATCATATCTTTTCTCTGATATGAGAAACTGAAAATATAAATGAGTTTTAAATATAAATATAAATGGAATGTATGTTAGATATTATAAATTAGAAAGTACTCAAAGGTAAATGGGGTAGGAGTAAGTAATGAGAAGAAAGAAAAAATTGTGATGGTAATAAAAAAATGGAAAGAATGCTTATGTATTTAGGGAGTAGGGGTTGTAGGGTGGTTAGGGAATTGGAAAAAATGAGAATCAAGTCATGTCATTCACTGGTATAAATTGTCAGTGTTGACTGTGATCATGATATGTATATAAAATGTACCTATTTCACAATGTAAAAAAACCCTAAAAAGTGTGTCATGTACAGGTACAAACTCAGTGTCACAGGTGATCATAATGTATATATAAAATGTACCAAGGAAATCAATTTTAAGAAAAGAAATGTGACTACTCTCCATTTATTATTTACCACTTCTTTATACAAATATTGATGGACTGTTTATGTTTTGTGAGAAGAATCTAAAACCATTTTATTTATTTCGCCCTTCACATCTGGCCATGAGGATTCGTCCGCTGGCATTTGTGTTTTTCACACACTCTCACTGATGCGGGAATTTTACCTCGTTTTGTTTGCAGCACTTGCCCCTGGAATTCTGGCATTTCAATGTGGTCCAGGCTGGATGTGCTTCTGCCTCGCTCCCGCCTGCACTCAGGCTTTTGTTTAAAAGTCCTTGCATCATTTTATTGGAGAACAGTGCTAGAAACGAAGAGCCTCCAGACCTCTCCTGAGAGGTTTTTTCCATGAATTATGATTTGGGAATTGTACGTAAAAAGTCATCAGCCTATTCAAAGTCATACTGATTTTACTCCTGTGTTTTCTTACAGAAGTTTTATAGTTTTAAATTTTTACACTAAAGCCTATAATCCATTTAAATTAATTTCTGTGTAAGGAGTAATATCTGTGCTGTGGTTTATATGGACTTCCAACGTTATTCCAATCTTCACCTTTTTAATTTGCTGCCCTGTCTTACAGCTTACATCCTTCCTTAAAAGTTTTTGCCTGTCATTTTCCTGAATCCTCACCTTTTATTTTGCCTAATACATGAACCTTCTTGTCCTTCCTTAACTTAGTTCTGTAAGATCTGCTAGTGCCTGTGAAAACAGGAGACGAGGAGGAAGGGATAGTAAGCCTTGCCAAGCTGGTCTACACAGTGTTCCTAAGGCTTCTCATGTACCTAATAACGAAAAGATATTAATAGAGAAATAGAGACAGCAAGAGAGTATAGAATTGGTTAAGTGCCAGAGGTAGCCAAGAGCACAATGTTCAAATCACTCGATTTGCACTCCATCCTCGGCCAGTGAGACAGATGGCACTTCCTCTGGAAAGTATTGGGAAACTTGTACTCAAAATTTCCCCCTTATTTGTTCTTGCAGTTAAAGTTTAAAAAAAAATGATAGTCTTAATTTTTCAAAATTTTGCAACAGATGAGTTGCAAAAGTACTATGAAATAATGAAAAAATAGACACATATTTCCCTTAGAAGTGGTAAAGAATAAGTTGGAAATACAATGGCCGTTTATGAACAGATTCTTGAGGGACATAAATGATTTTTTAAAAAGTCGGTTGATAAGCTGAGCTAATTTACATTTCTCAGGGGGATAGAAACATATAAGCTATCTTGTCAAGTTGACCAAGCATGTACCACCAAGACTGGATACATCTTTCTTTTTAGAGTAGCAGTCTTCAGGACTGGGTTTTGTGGAAGGTGCTTTTTTTCCACGGAAGAGAAGTAGAGAAGGAACAAGGATTAGGGTGGTTTAAAGCAGCCCCCAGCCTAGCCTTTCTCCGGCATGGTTCACGCAGGTCGGGCTCCCAGGACAACCCTAACCCGTGCCGAGCTGACAGGAGGCGCAGCAGAGGTGGCATGTGAATGGTGGGGAGCGCTGTAAATATGGATGAAGCTTTTGACCTCACCTGCTGGTCACTTCCTGCCAGTAGCAGTCCATGGCCAAGGCCTTGGGAAACCCCTCATTTGGGCAGTTGGTGCATTGCGTGTTCTCACAGATTTGGAGTGGTAGTTTGTTTTCCAAAGGAAGAAGCTGTCCTGTGTGATCTCAGGGATGATGATACTTTTGGCTTTGTCCAACCTGCAGAAAGTGACAGATCCTGGGCAGGACCTGCTGCATAATTTGTGATGTTCAGTGCAAGATGAAAACGCTGGGCTCCTGTTAATAACCAACAGCAACAACAAAACACCCCTCCAAAGGAACAAACACCAAAACAACTGATCCAGCATTTCAGGATAGCAACAGTGGAGCAGTAGACCAAGCACAGGACCCACCCGAGCACGAGCTGCTATGCAGATTGTCCGCCGCCCACAGAATCCTAGGACTTGGGCACTCAGCGGTCATGAGGCTCCTGGTCATCTCATTTTGAAAGTTAGCAGTACCAAACTTCTCAAAAGAATGAAAATAGAGTCCAGCAGACTTTGTCAGCCTGAGGGGGCCCACAGGAGGGCATGCTTCCTCAGCCGGCATGAGTTGCTGGACGGTGCTTGCTGTCTGGATGTGAACAGCATATCTGGGTCCACGGACCACTCAGCAGCAACCTGCTGTCCAGTTCTTCCGACTACCTGGAAGCTATTTTTAGGTGACCTTTGTACCGTACCGTGGAGAGGGTTGGTGTGGAATTTTCATGCCTGAGGGTTGATTTCACAGGAAATGTTTTAAAGAATTGAATTTAATGCCACTCACGCCTCCTGACAAGGGCACGCTGGCTTTGTTGTTGCTGCTTTATGCTGAGTTCTATTCTTAGGCTTTTCTTCTTCATTTAATTCCCTTGCCTTCCCAGGGCCACAGTTCTGTCTCGTGCCTGTTCATGAGTCTGTCACTGTTACTTGGATCCCTTTTTCCATCTACTGCCAGCCTCTGTGGTTCTTTGCAGTGAGTGAGTCAGTGTTGCCAAATTCTTTCCTGACTTTTTCAGGATTTTATATTGTTTTCAACTTTTACTCCTTGGTCTAATCCAATTCTCCTAATTGCTACACCTTTAATCTAAGCAGCGACTTTTAAGGGCAACCTGAAGTGATTATATAGTGCAATACATTCTTCTTCTTTTTTAACAAATCAGTACATGATAGCAATCCATGTAGGAGACAGTCTCTCAGGAAATGGTTATGCATACACACCACAGCTTGTTTCTTTTTATTAAATCTCTCTTTCATCTGTTATCCTCCTGCAGTTCCTCTATCTTTATTTTCATTCTTCTTGATATTATTGACCTTAGCTTGTCTTGGTATTAATGTTTACATTAATTGCGTTCATCAGATGTCTCTACACGGCGTATCTTTGCTGTACTTATTTCTCTTTCCCTTCTGCCCACTCCTTGCATTTTAGCCCTTCAGTCTCTTCTCATTGCAAGAGATCCATCGCCCAGTCTCTTTCTAACCATCCTTCCTTATTCTCTTTACACTTTCACTTAAGGGAGAGACATAATGTGGTATGTAAGCTGCTGTGTCTTATTTATATCACTCAGCATTACATTTTCCTACAGGTATCTACATCCATTTTAACACAGATGTCGGAAATCTGTCATTCTTTATAGCAGAGTAGCGTTCTACTCTGTAGTGTCTATTTATATGTAGATGCCACGTTTTCTTTGTCCAGTCGTTTGTTGATCGGTGTTCAGGCTGCTTCCAGGATTTAGCTGCTACAGTTGATAGCACAGCGCGTTCTGAATTATGGCTCCTGCTTCTGCTCTGTTGCTCCCCTGGCCTTCCGTTTAGCCCTCCCTCTACTAGATTGCTGAAGGACTGGGAAGAGAGCCGCAGTCTGCATGGCCCGGCTCCTTCATCTTTTCTTTTAGGACCACAGTCTGCTTGTATTTACCCTTCCATCCTGTTACCGCCTTGCTTGCTTTATTTATTTATTTTTTGAGACAGAGTCTCGCTTTTGTAGTTCAGGCGGTCCTTGAGCTCAGCCTTGATCTCACAGCGATCCTCCTGCTTCTGCCTCCCGAGTGTTGGCATCACAGGCGTGAGCCACCACCTCTGGCATGCGGTACGTGGTTCTGGTTGCTGGTGGGGTGAGTCTCCACGCCCAGCATTGTTATATGCATTACCAGGGATTGAACCCGGGCCCTTACACTTGCAAGGTAGGTGCCAGAACCACTGAGCTAAACCCTGGCCCCACCTTGCTTTATTTATGTGTCCTAGCATACTGCCGGGAGAAAAATCACTCATACATCTTGACCACTAAACTAAAAATAGAAGTATAGTATTGAGAACAAATATTTTAAGTGAATCTCAAGCAATGTTGAATTAGTAATAACTTAGACCTTTACTGGTCTTATTGAAAATAAGATAGAAAATCATTCATTGTGTGAATACGCTGTGTTTTCTCTGATCCGTTTTCTTTCTCGTGCCCATGGGAAGCTCAGGAGCAACCCTTCTGCTTCTCTGCAGTGCCCTTCCTATCTTTCTCCTCCGTGCCAGTCTCCCCTGGCCTTATGCTCACTTTCATCCTGGTCCTTTCTCCTTTACACCTATTATTCTGAGATCTTAACCCAACCCCCTCTGGTCTACAGCCCACAGGAAATTTTCTTATCTTCTTGTATCTGTTATCTATTGCTGTGTAACAAATGACCTTTGAACCTTATTGTCTTTAGGTATCAGTAATTTTTTTTTTTTTTTTTTAGGTTTTTTTGAGACAGGGTCTCGCTTTGTGGTTCAGGCTGGCCCTGAGCTCAGCCTCCAACTCACATCACAGCAATCCTCCTGCCTCTGCCTCCCGAGTGCTGGGATTACAGGTGTGAGCCACCACGCCCGGCACTGTGGTGTGTGGTACTGATTGCTGCTGGGGTGAGTCTCCACGCCCAGTATTGTATGTTGTTCCCGGGGATCAAACCCGGGTCTTTGCGCTTGCAAGACAGGCGCCGGAACCACTGAGCTAAATCCCCGGCCCGGCAGTAATTTTTTTTAATGTCTTAAAATTGCGAGTTCGTTGGCATTTTCTTTTTAAAATTTGATTGATTGATTGATTGATTGATTGAGGCAGGGTCTCACTTTGTGGTGCAGGCTGACCCTGAACTTACTATGTAGCCCAGGCAAGTCTTGAAATCGTGGGAATCCTCCTGCATTTGCCTCCTGAGTGCTGGAATTGTAGGTTTAGTGTGAGTTACCACACCAGCCATTTTCTTTTCTTTCTTTCTTTTTTAAATAAATTGAGTTTGTTCGTACATTTTAGGAACACATTATCATCACATTCCTCATTGAACATTTGTACTTGTACACGATGTACTCGATTCTTATTTTTTCCCATTCTTTTGTCCCCTTTCAGCCCTACACCACAATAAACATAAGCTTTGTTTCCATTCTTTCCTTTTTAACCATTAAATTTTTCCTCCCTTTCTTTGCTTTTTCTTGTCCCTACCCAGTACCATTTCCATTTGAACATTTTCTTCTTCTTTCACATTACTTATCATACATTTTGAACTTCATTTATACCCTTAGTTTCACACAGTAGAGAAAAGATATAGTATTTACACATCTGTATCTTATATATTTCATTTATGAGTATGGCCTCAAGGTGAATCCATTTAGTTATAAATGTGTCTAACCTATCATTTTATATGGCTGAGTAATACTCCATTTTATAAAGTAAAGAAGGGAAAGAAAAATTTGATGTTAAGAAAAGGAAATAAAGATTATGCATACAGGGGGCAGGGAGTTGTAGGGTGGGCAGGGGAATGGTAAATAATGAGACTCAAGATATGTCATGTACTGCACAAACTCTCAATATTGATGTGATCACAATGTTTATATAAAATGTACCAATAAAATCAATTTAAAAATTTGATATTAATACACATTTGTAGCATATGAGAGTTGTGTACATTACAGGGAGTAAGTACATGTACATAACGCATCTTAATTCCTTTTTCATTAATTTCCCCTTCCAGTCCTACTTTTATGCCTCGAGTTTTTGGTTTCCCGCCTGTGCAAAAGATCAGTATCCCTGTTTCCGATTATCTAACTTTTATTTTGTTCTTCAGTTTTCCTGTGTTTTGGCTTGTTCGTAGAGGAGAAACCACACCGTGTTTAAGCTAGTTTGTGTGATTATCTATATCTTCTTTATCCAGTCTACAGCTGATGGTCATTTGAGCTATTTCCAAGATTTAGCTATTATAAACTGAGCTGCTGTAAACATGGGTGCACATGTCATTGTGGTATGATACTTTTAATCCTTTTGTGAATATATGCACAGGGAAATAGCAGTAGTCAGCTAGTAGTAGTCAAGTGGGACCTCTAATCCTTGTTTTTTGTGGAATCTTCATGCTGATCTCCGCAGTGGTTGCACCACTCCCACCAACAGTGGAGAAGGGCTCCTTTATCCCGCAGCCCCCCCAGCACTTGTCGCTGGTTGATGTCACCATAGCAGCTATTCTTTGTGGAGTGAGGTGGAAGCTCAATGTTATTCTCATCTGCATCTCTCCAGTGACCAGTGATCTGGAAAATGTCTGTGCATTTCAGAATTTCCAAAATGTATGATAGGTATTGTGAAATAGGAAGAAAATGTTCAAATGGAAATGGTACTGGGTAGGGGCAAGGGAAAGTAAAGAAAGGAAAGAAAAAAATTGATGGTACAAAAGAAAAAAAATGAAAAATCAGTTTTGAATTGAGTCTTTAAATTTGGGGGTCTGAGTTTTTAAAGTTCTTTTGTTGTGCATGTTTTTGGTAACCAAGTTTCTCACCTGGAAGAGCCTACCACCTGTGCCAATGGAAACCCGCGATGGCCTCTTACTGGTTTCTCCAGAGCCCTGCACTCCCGTCTCTGTGCGTGCGTGCTACTCTCTTTGTCTAGAGCACTGCTCCATCTCCACTGCCCGGCCTTCCCTACCCTGAAGGATCCAGGTTAACATGTGATTGTCCTCAGGAGGTCTTTGCCAGTACTCACCAGCAAAGCCAGTTTCTCCCTTGTCGCTTCCTCCTTAGCTTGGGGTTGGCCTCACCCAAAGCACTTCATTGTCAGGGAAGGTGCACCCCCATCCTAAGCCCTTTTAAAACCAGGACAGTACTTTTCTGATCTTATATTCTTTACGGAGCTCAGCAAAATGCCTTGCATATAAGATGTTCTCAATAATGATTTGCTGAATTGAATTAGGTTGCATTTGATAAATGTTTATCCAAGAGTGAGCATTGCCTTACATGGCTTTAACAATAATGACAGCAAACTGCTAAGCTAAAAATAGACAAGCCACAAGAACAGAAGCTGGAGGCTTATTTCTTAACAATGAGGTTATAGCTCTTGGCCTCTTGGAAAGCTCAGAATTTCCTCTTCCTGAAGACCCTGCTGTCCTAGACTTTTGGCCACATGCTAAAAGGGATCAGAATAGACTTTGATAAAACAGAATATTTTTAGGCATTAAAAGCAGCTTGCTCTGCCAAATTCCTGGCCTGTGGAATGTGATGCTGAGCAACGTCAGACGCTCACACGGGCACACGCGGACATTTACAGGGCAGGAGTGGGCTCTGCCGAGTTCAGAGACCACAGCCTCTCTCGCTGGCTCATGAGAACTTTCTTAGATGGAGCTGCGTGTCTGCCCCGAGGAGCCCCCGGGCTGCGGGGACTGACTGCATTTCCTGTTTTTAAATTTGTCATCGATGAATGTTGATTATGTATATTTGTGAGGCACAATATAATGTTACAGTCTACATATATAGTATAGGAAGATTCAGTCAGGCTAACGAACGTATCCATCACCTCACCAGTTTACCGCTTCTTAAATGTGGTAAAAATGTTAAACATCTGTTTCAGCATCATTGAAATATCTTCTTACCCACGGTCCCCATGCAGCCCAGAGGCTCCCTAAAATATTCCTCCCGTAGAACTGAAACGCCATCCTCTTTACTAAGGTGTCTGCTCCACTCTCCTCTCTTCTCAGAGGCCGCCTTTCTACGAGGTGGCTATTTTAGATACAACATGTAAAGTAGATCGTGAATTTGTAGTCTTTTCTTCACTTTCATTCTTTCCTGGGCAAATAGCATCTGCGTTCAAGAGAGGAAGTTGCCCCATCACACTGGGGATTCATGAGGTTCTACTCTTTTATTTTTGCACCCTTAAAAATAATCCAGATTAAGTGGAGTAATCTCTGGAACTCTGTTGACGTTAATGGAGAAACATCAGTATTGGTCAGCTTTCCTCTTGCTGGGACAAACTATGTGACACCTGCATTCAGGGAGAAAGGTGTATTTGGCTTATGGTTTTCAGTGGTTCAGTCCAAGGCTGGCCGGCTCCACTGAAGAAATGGCACGGTGGAGGCGCGTCACAGAACAGTGCTGCTCACCTCCGGCAGCAGGAAGCAGCGACAGAGGAGATGGACGGGAGCGTGTCCTCTGACAGCATCTCCCGCGGTGCCTCTTTCTGCCAGGCGCTGCCTCTTCACACATTCAGCCGTGAGCCCATCAGCGGCTTATCCGCTGACCGTCCAGTGCACCTGGGTCTCGTCACCTCCCAAGGCCCTCTCTCTTCTGAAGCAGGTCCTGAGCGTTGTGCACGTGTGGTGTGGGCAGCGGGAGCCACGGCCAGGGAGGAGGATCCTTCTTTAGATAGTGCAGGCATCAGTGTCCAGCTGAGACATGTCGATTTGTTCTATGTTGGGCAGAGGGAGAAAGCGTGGGAACACAGCGAGGAGGATGAATTTAGGGGATTACTAGGAAAGCAGCTTCAGGCTGACTGGAGGTGATTCCCTGTGTCTGGGGTACGTTGGAGCCAAGCTGACATGTAAATCAATCACCGTGTAAGAACTGTAGTCTGGGACAGTGGTGTTTGCCTGTACTTCCAGTAGTCCAGGAGGCTGAGGCAGGAGGCTCACATGTCAGTGCACAGCCTGGGCAATTTAAGTTACGTTGCCAGCTTCACCCCCCTAATATCAAATATCAGACACACACACACACACACACACACACACACACAGGACTTGTTTGATGTGGACAGTTGGAGAATACTCAGTCCAGTGGGGATTTACTTATGGAAAGCAGCTATTTGTTCGGTTGTAGTATTTTGAATTAACTTGGAGTCAGGTGATTCCTCCCTGGCTGTTGAGTAGACCCCATAAGCAGACCGTGACAATACCTCTGGCCAATTTTGATTTTATGTAACAGCAGACTGATCTCCCTCCACACACACTTGAGACCAACTGGCCTATTTACAAGTAACAGGTGTTTCAAGGCTTCAGTGAAATCCTCTGATTTTAGACATTTTAAAATTGGAGCAGGACCAGAGACTAACTCAACTGTTTTTAGACCAAGAGAAAGAGTCTTATTTTCTAATCCTATCTGTAAACTAAAGCATTTTCTTCAGCAAATGTCTTGCTCCTGGTAACTCTGATTAAGACATAGTTATTAAAATTCAGCTTCTAAATTTTGTTTGTCTAAATCTTAATTTGTAATCTCTTCTGGCCTTAACTAATTTCTGGCTTTAGACACATAATTTCAAAAAAAAAAAATTCTACTAGTTCTGCAATAATGTACTGTGCAGTTTTTAGTTAATATGTGACTATATATGCGATAAACCCAAAAGATGCAAAAAAGAAACAGATGGTAATACAGAACTTTTTTTTTTGAGACAGGGTCTTGCTTTTTAGCTCAGGCTGGCCTTGAACTCACAGCAGTCCTCCTGCCTCCGCTTCCCAAGTGCTGGGATGACGGCATGAGCACCACGCCCGGTGCTGTGATGAGTCGCCACGCCCAGCGTTGTTGTATGTGCTTTCCAGGGATCCAGCCTGGGCCTTTGCACTTGTAAGGCAGGTGCCGGAACCACTGAGCTAAATCCCCGGCTTCAATAATGCAAAACTTTAAAAAAACAAATTGAGATAAACTAGTAGTATAAGTGAGATAAATTATCATATATATAATATTATTTTTGAGACAGTAATATGTAATTTGGGGGAGTATTTGGATTTTTCCTCATTTCCTATCTCTTTTATTTGTCTCTCTCTCTCTTTATCTCCTTTTCATCTGCAAGTGAACATAGGTTGTTTCTTAGCAAAGCAATGGCCCATTCAATCCGACTAGTTCAAAAGCACTGATAAAACAGCAGACTGCATGACTGGTTCGTATTTTCAGCTAGTTATTTTGGAGTGTAAACAGTTTTCTGTCCTTTCCGATGACGACAAAATTTGGAAGGGAACGTCAATGTCAGGCCACCAGTTAGGCGCCTCTGGTCTCTGTGGGCTCCTTCGCGTTTCTGGGGACTTATCAGTGAAAGCCAATTGGCAGAAGGCCGAGTCCCCTCGCCTTCAGTGTAACACTCATCTTGCCTCTGAAATTACCACTTTCCTGTGCTGAGGGCAAAGATCAGGTTGTAAGGGCAGCCCGGCCTCTAGGAGAAGCCGACCATGAAGATCGCGTTTACAGTTACCCAAGGCTTAACAATATGGCTATTCAGTCTCCTCGACTGAATGCTTAAACCGCTTCAAAGGGAGCCTGCTTGTTAGAAACCTTGTGTGGAGTCCTGTCTGTGTCTCTTAGGCCAAAAAACCAGTGTGTGCTTTCGATGATCTCAGAGTGAACTTCGGGAACAGGCACCTTGGATCCGCCGGCCTCGATCGGGTTCCTCGCACTTTCTCTACTTCACTTCCTTCCCTAAAACCTGAAATAGTAATCCTTACCTCATGCAGCCTTTGAGCATGAGTTTTGCACCAGCTGATACAGACGTGACAGAGGCCCATGTGAAGAAAATGATGACCAACCAGGAAGAAAGAGCTCGCTCCAGTCTCCAGCTAAACCAGAAACCAAGAAAGGTTCTACTGCAAAACTTTCAGACATATTTAATGGGAAAATCCATTGTAAAGCAGTAATAGGATAGGAATACTGTGACTAGAAGGTGATTTCATTTTTACTTCTAGGTACTTCCTGCTGGGCATGGTGGCACACACCTGTCAGGAGCTTGAGAGGCTGAGGGTTAGGTTAGGGTTTTTTAAAAATGAAGTTTAATGTGTGCGTCCATTTTTAATGTAGTGATGTGAGATATTTTACCTCCATTTTATGGAAATCTCAGCTGAATCTTGCATAGGTTTAGAGAAGTCACTGACGATTTAGCTCAGTGGTTTCCATACTTGCCTCACAAACCCAAGGTTCTTAGATCTCAGCTACCGACCCCCCCCCAAACAAACAAACAAACAAATCCTTAGAGAAGGTGATGCGATAACACCAGTTTCCGAGTTTTCCAGACATGTGGAGACTCCAAGAGGCTCCCGCGCTGGGGCCCCAGCGTGCGGCCTGTGCAGCAGTAGCTCTGCCCTCGCGAGGCCTTCCCTCCCAGGCCGCGGGCGCCTCCCTGTCGTGGGTTGGTCTCCGGCCACCTCCCTGCACCCCAGCCCTCCAGTCACAAGGCAGCTGCACCTTTGAGCTCTGCCCGCCCTGGCTGCCCATTGGCTCCAGGCTGGCCTCGAATTCACTGTGTCGCGCAGGCTGGCCCGGCTTGCAGCGATCCTCCTGCCTCGGCCTCTCCAGGGCTGGCATCACAGGAGTGCCCCACGCGCTGGGGTTAATTTGTCCGTCCCTCGCGGCTGGCCGGGGCCCTCTGCACCACCTGCACGCTCCGCTCGCCACTCGGCCTCCGGAGGAGGGGCTGGACGATGTCTTCGACGTCTTCGCTAAACTCAAAACCTCGCACGCGCCTTCTTCCTGCGGGTTAGAAGCCCTCGCTGGAGACCCGGCGCGTGCGGCTCTCGGCCCTCCCCACCCCGCCGTCGCCGCGATCGCGGCCTGCTTGTCCTCTGCAGACAGACAGCGCGATCGCGGCCTGCTTGTCCTCTGCAGACAGACTCCGCGATCGCGGCCTGCTTGTCCTCTGCAGACAGACACCGCGATCGCGGCCTGCTTGTCCTCTGCAGACAGACAGCGCGATCGCGGCCTGCTTGTCCTCTGCAGACAGACAACGGCGATCGCGGTTGTCCTCTGCAGACAGACACCGCGATCGCGGCCTGCTTGTCCTCAGCAGACAGACACCGCGATCGCGGCCTGCTTGTCCTCTGCAGACAGACAGCGCGATCGCGGCCTGCTTGTCCTCTGCAGACAGACACCGCGATCGCGGCCTGCTTGTCCTCTGCAGACAGACACCGCGATCGCGGCCTGCTTGTCCTCTGCAGACAGACTCCGCGATCGCGGCCTGCTTGTCCTCTGCAGACAGACACCGCGATCGCGGCCTGCTTGTCCTCTGCAGACAGACACCGCGATCGCGGCCTGCTTGTCCTCTGCAGACAGGCAGCGGCCCGCCTCTGAGCGGGGCGCTCTCCTGAGGTCTCCACGCGGGTGGATTTCAGCTTTTTAGGTTGGTCGCAGCGTTGTGGCACCTGTCCTTGGACTGCCCGGTGTGGAGCAGCCGCATCCGGTGGACACCGGCGGGCCTGTGTCCGCCTGGGCGCTGCGGCTTGGCCCGCCCCGGCCGCACGGTTGCAGCTCGCTTCCCCGCTGACTTGCCGGGAAGGCAGCGTTCACCTGGTGGCATCTGATGTCGCTGGGGCCAGCGGGGGAGGGCGGCGCCTCCTCTGCTCGGGAGCAGGCCGGCAGCGGGGTCATCTCCCCGGCGACAGCGGCAGCTAACAAGGCGGCAGCGCGGCGAGGGCCGCAGAGCGCTGCGCGGGGAAAGCCCTGCACGACGCGAGCGTGCTCGGGGCAGGACGAGTGCTCATCGTCCTCATTCGGCTCTGTCCCGTGACACATAAAACATGCATAGACCTTTATTACGTCTACCTACGTTAGAGATGTAGTGTTAGGTGTTTCAGTGCTTCTGTCATTTGGTTGAAGAGCAAATACAAGGACCTAAGCTTTTGTGAAACTCGGCCTTTCGTAGCCTTTTCTTACTTGAAGCGCGTAGCTGCTGCAGAACACGAAACTTCCTGCAGGTGGCAGCAGAGGTTTGGAAAAGGCGCCGCGGTTTTTGTGCACCCCCGGCCCCGGCTATGGTTTGAAAAGCGACCCGTGGAGACCCGCTTTGCTATCTTGAAATTCCTTTCGTCGTCACTGCTTCCGAGAAGTCGCGGGTCATGCTGTCAGGAAGTGACCAAACGCAAGGCGCCTGCTGTTAATCAGTGCAACCTCAGGCAGCACGAGCGCGTTCGCGCATCGGCGGGGCGAGGGGGCCGGTGGCGGGAGGAGGGCTGGGGGCCGCGGGCTGAGGCTTGCCCGACGCAGGGCCAGAGCGTCCGTCTGGCAGAGCCCCGAGTCAGAGCTCCAGCAGGAGAGGAAACCTCCAGAAAGGCTGGGGCGGCCAGCCCTGGGCCTCTGGCCTCGGGACGCGGATCCGTGAGGAGGCCAGCCCCGTCCTCACGCCTGCTTTACACAGTAAACCCGATTCTTTGTTTCTGCTACAGACTTGCGAGAGTCATAACATGAAGGAAAGGGATCTAGGAACCAGTTAAAGTTCAACGAGGTCACGTTCTTCAACCAAGTGCGAAATACCCCGCAGCAGCCACCAGATGGCGGAATTGCACCGCAAAAGTGCTCGAGGGCCTCGCTTATTGAAATGCTTCTGACCAGTACCTGAAATTAGGCTTTTAAGGATCAATTAATCCGGATTCGAACGTTCTTCGTTAATGAATACATGTTAGCCATTTAGCTGCTGAGGTTTCCCCCCGTCGGTGTTTTGGGAAGATGGGCATCTAAAGTTGTGTTGCCTGTACCCGGGGCGTTTTAGGATTCGAAATGATCACTGAGGGAAAAGCCGGCGGGCTGCTGAGTTGAAGCAGTGTGTATCCGCTGTTGGGAAGTCGTGAGGCCAAAAGAATTTTAAATTGCTCGGTTTGTAATGTGCTGTTTTTAACTTGTGACCCGTGAGTTTTCTAAAAGCAGTAACTGACGCGCTCGCAAAAAGGGGTCGACAGACAGACAGACAGAGACGGACAGACAGACGGACACAGGCAGACAGACCGGTTCCGGGGAAGACACCTTCAGGGGCAGAAATCGCCCTCCACCCGGGACTTGTCGCCTCCAGAGTGACCTGTGGTTGTCACGACCGCCCCGGAGCACAATGCAGCGCTTTAGTCTTTCAGTTTTAAAGTTTCTTTATTATTAGCAAATGTCGGCGCTCTTCCTCGCCAGTCCGTCCAGGAGGACTGGCCTGAACCTACCGCATCTAGATCGCTTTTACTTTCTCCCCCTTCCAGCCCATCTCTCCTGCCTCCGTCAAACTTCCCTCCGTTCCTAGCTCCGCGTTCTGTTTGACTTCCCCTTCGCCTTATTTTCCGTGGAAACCTGCACCCTTCGGAAGAGCGGATAACCGGGAGGCCTGGCTGCCCTCCGAGCGGCGCACGAGGCGTGGTGAAGGCTGGGAACGCCAGGGGCAGCTTTGCACTGCGCTTCGCCGCCCAGAGACGCCCGCATCCTTCCACTTTGCTTTTAATCTCCCCCCCCCCCGTGGGTAAGTTACTGGAACCTTTTAAATAATGCTTACTTATGGTGAAAACCTGGAAACGCAGTTAGGCCTGACTTTGCGGCGCACCGCGTGGCCGTCCCTCCGCGCAGCCGCCCTGGGAAAGGCGCATTCCGGGCTGGTGTCTTGTTATTCCGGCTGCCGACGCTCTGCGGGGTCAGACAGACTCATAGTTTGAAATCAGACCTTAGAGATATTTCCAGTCTTCTTTCGAGGTTCTACTGAATGTTTAAAGGAATTGTTCCCCGAGCTTGAGGCAGCCAAGCGATGAAGCTGAGGGTGACCGCGCAGACGCGGCCCGAGAAGTTGCAAGTCACTACTGCAAATGGCTCCAAAAGCGACTGTTTTCCACACAGTGTAACTGTACGCCAGAGGTCAGCAGACCTGGTCTGGGCAGGTCCAGACTGTAAATGTTTTCCATTGAATGAGCTACAGCCTTTTCGTCACGGCTACTTTATCTTTTATCCTGAGAGTAGCCACTGACATCGTATCACAAGTAGGTGCAGCTGTGTGCCAATGAGACATGGTTTACAAACACAGATGACATGTTTCCTCCTGGGCTGTACTTTGCCTACACCTGTTTGCAACTTAACTTGTTTTCTAAGAAAGATCACCTCCTGTATTGTATTTGAATTTCTCCTTCTCCGTGTGTGTGTGTGTGTGTGTGTGCGCGAGCGCGTGTGCTTTTACTAATGCTGCTACTTTCCACATATATTCTTAGTATGATTCTCCCCCGACCCCTGAGGTAAAATGTTGGGTTATGTTGAAATAGGGATTCACACCCCAGCTTAGCGTTGGAGCTAGGTCTAGTCACGACGTCGACCCGGCCATATGTCATTCTGTTATTTTTTTCACGCAACTTACTTGGCTTGGGGTCAGCGTTTGGAACCAGGGCGTAGACTCGGGGCTGTGGTCGGGTTGGGACTGCCTGTTAAGCACTCGTGAGGTGGAGCGAGGGCTCTTCACGTGTCTTGGATGTCACCCAAGTAGGTGTTACTCCACAAACCAGCTTAGGCAGTGAATTGTAATTATAATTTTATTGTAGATAAACATGCACATACTTATAAACAGTGTTCTATAGCTAGCAAAACGCATTAAATCATTGTCTAAATGGTCGTGTACTTAGTAATTTGTTCTTTCGTAGCTGGCTCCCCACTAGTAATTCCAAATTCACCTCGTGGCCTGCTTCGGTCTGGCGGGAGATGGGCTGTGTGTTGATGACAGTGGTGAGTCAGCGAATCTGCCCAGGACATGGAAGACGCCAGGGCCTGAGGGCCTTCCCGAGGCCGACCCGAGTCTGTGGGTCTGTCCGGACTGCTTCGCCTCCTGACAGGCTGCTTTGATGGACCCATCTGCTAAGCTCCTTCCTCCCATTTGGACTGGAGCAGACTCTGGAAGAGCAGAACAGAAAACTTCCAGGAATTCCCTTTCATAAACTTGTTCTCTGCAGGTGGGGGCGGAAGGTTGCTTTTCATCTCAGTTGAATTCTAAGCTCACAGAACATTGTAGTTGGGAAGCATTTTGGTTTTGGTGCTGGGGATCCATATTAGGACCTCAGGCTTGCCAGGCAGGCACTGGAACCGCTGGAGTAAATCCCTGGCCCAAAGCACTGTAGCATGAACTGAGGCTGGTTAAGGGTAACTTTCCTTCCTCACAAAAATCCCTTGCAGCTGGATTTCATATATTTTGCATAATTTTGAACAACCCCTATCATTGATGCAGAAAGTATGATACCTAAGAGACTAAAATGTCAGCAGACATCTGTGACTGGCCTCAGTTTTTGACCAAGGGTCATATGAACCCCCGGTTTGTGCCCTTTCCTATGGGCAAATAAAGACATTTCAAAGGCTCATGTGTACAATAAAGCGCCTTGTCTATTTTCATCTTTCGTTCCAGTTTGGAAATCTTATTGCCTGGCCTGGGCTGCAGAAACAGACAGAAGTAAATAGAGAAAACTGCTGTATGGGAACAGCCTGGGAAAATGTGGCTGTTAAGATATAGATAGGCTTTGTGGAGGGGGAATTTCCATTATAAATATATGTGAAGGACCCAAAAGTAAATTACACGAAAGCACACACTAGGTGCTGGGAAAGTATGGTTCTATAGACAGATTTTATGAAACACATATGCAGGGAGCTCTCCAGGGGAGACTTGAGAATTTGCTCAAGGTGTTCACAAGAAAAGTGCTGCTAACTTGTTTTAATTATTGGCTGAGACTTGATGGAAAGAGGGGAAATGCTCCAGGGGTACAAAGTGGGCCCTTTTTCTCTGCACAGTGGCCTTTTGGGAATCATTTTCCATTCCTACCTGTGCTGGGAACCAGGGAGTGTATTTGCACTGCGTGGGCTCGGCTTCTCTCTCAAGATTTTCGGGGCCATGCTGTTCAGCGGGTGCCACTAGCCACACGTCTCCGAGGGGCACTTTGACTGTGGTTGCTTTACCTGAAAGCCCAGGTTGTTCATTTCCCTGAATTTTAAATGATTTGAATGCGAGAAGCCATCTGTGGCTGGTGGCTGGATGCACTGGATGTTTCCGTCACCACAGAAAGTCTTGCTTTGTTTTCGAGAGTGACTGGTCCGTGATTTTGCTCACAGGACTATTCTTTAATACTCAAGACGTGGTTTGTTCCCAGAAGATTAAAAACCAAAAAAGAATGAATGCTAGGGAGAACACAACTTTCTTTTTATTCAGATCTTCTTAACATTTGCTGAGAGTTTTCTCTCCTTATGTCTGAGTCATTTAGTCTGTTTTTATCCATAACATTTTATATTTATTTCCTTCTAGGATAATTAAACAAAAGTATACTAATTTCAAGAGCTACTTCTCTCACTGTGCTTGAAAAGTGCTCACTGATCCTTAGTGTAATGCGTAGCTGGCTCATTTTGTGTTCTTGGTGGGAGAAACAGACAAGAGAAAGACTTGTTCTTTGTTCTGACCAACAGGAGGGCGCCGTAGTGCAGCAATAACCACGCAAGAGGGCGGGGACATTGTAGGTCACCTAGTAATCAACAGCTACACCCAACAGTGTGTATACCTTTTCTGCTCCCCTTAGCTTCTCAAAAGGTTATCTGTGGGCCCTTCGCTTAGTTTTTTCCTTCGAATCCCACTTTAAGTACATGTAAGAGAAAAGGAGACTTTTATAAATGTTTTCTTCATGGCTTATAATGGAGTATACTGTATTTCAGGAGGTTGCTGTTGATCTTAAGTGTCATAGAATTACCAGGGAAATGAACTAAAAACCAAAAGCCTTACCGTCCCCCAGGGTTAAGCTTTCTGTGGACCCCGACTTGGTCTGTTGACCTCTCGCTGTATATACAAGGGTCCTCGAAGTTCCTGTGTGGTATTGGTCTCTGGTTAATGAAGGCGTTTAAATGTGAGCGTCTGTGTGTTTATTGATACGGGCTGAGAAATGGTATAATGGCAGAGATGTTGAGGACATTTCCTTCGAGTGTACCACGTATGCTTTGGACGCCTAAGGAGCTGGCCCACGATTTGCACACGTAGCCCCCGGAGAAAAGGCTGTCTCCAGGTCCTCCTCCGCAGGAGGGTTTCTGAAGGGCAGACTCGAGGTCGGAGACAGGCAGACTCTCGTGCCGGGGTGGCACCCACGCTTTAAAGTTACCCTCATGCTGACGAGAAGTAGAAGGACGTCGGCAAGGACGAGTCCTTCCCATGTCCCCTCCGCGCCAGCCCCCTTGCTTTCCCCTTGTCTGGCCCCTCCCTTAGGTTTTCAGAAAAATACATCAGCAGCATCACACCCTACTCAAAAGTTTGCCAACACCTTTTCTAAATACTAGCAATCAACATACTTAATAGACTTCAGCTGTCTTTTTTGGGCGACCTGGCAACAAACGCCACTGAAAAAATGTCACATCTCAAAAAAGAAACGCTGCTTCATCGCTAAAATGTGGAAATAATACAGACCACCAGCTAAGCTAATGGAGTTTAGAAAAAGAAAGTTCAACATGTCCAGTGCTACTTCCATAACATGTACATAATTGGAAGGTGACCAAAAAGGTTAATATATGAAAAGGGCTGGGAAACCATTGCTGCTCTGAACTTTCCACCCACACTGAGTATCGGGACGTCATGAGAAGAAGCTAAGAATGATCCTCAAGCTCTCCAATGTATGCAGATAAATCTGCTCACAAATAAAAGCATCGTGTCACTCTAACTTCAGTGTCAACTCCCCTGGCCTGCTCTTTTCTGTTTCCCTTCTGGAATGATTTTTTATTTTGTAAACAGCTTGCTCACCTTCTTTGGATTTTCAGTATACATTATTGGCTGGACTGTACTCAGCAGTGGAACCTTTGTGAGTTTTGGCAAACTTGGCTCGAGGAATTATGCCTAAGTTGGTAAATTTGGCTCCCTTAGCTGAGGAGGAGAGCAAGATGCTCTATCAAGGTGTGAATAGCAATAGTTACTGAGAAATTAGCTAGTTAATTTCCTAGTTAAAGGAAATTCGTGTCTCCTAGAAGCTCCTTCTGGGTCAAAATGGTCCAGAAATTATCCAGCAAATGATTGTTTTTGTTTTTTTCTTTTAACATGATATGAACTAACTTAGCTCTGAAAAACCATTTAAACATAAGTAGGCCACGATTTCAATCCTTCCTCCCCTCAAAAGGGATGAAGAGTTTTGAAGCCTCATTTGTTCTGGCCCAGCTCCTCAAACCTCAGAAATATTTAATAAGAAGTAGACAAAATTCTACTGAGGACTGAAAATCCTTCTTTTTCTTTTCCTAACTATTTTATATTAACTGAAACTTATCCCTTTGTACACTGAGTTCATAGGGTACCTTTAGACAAACAAGGTCCTAAGTTAACATCCAGTAGGAAGGTAGAGACTTGTTCAGACTTAATGGGAAGATAAGATTTAGAGCCTCGTGAGTCTTGAAATATCAAAATAGGAAAGGAAGCGTGTCAGTTGTGAGTTTCTCGCTGGGCCTGACTTTGGCCTTTATTTCTCTACCATCTGCATCTGAGGTGATCTCCTTTGATCTTCCGAGTGAGGGGAAACCAACGCGGGAGGTGGAGTTCTGGAGTGACCCACCATGACCACTGCCCTGTGCCATCCTGGTGCCCACTGTGCTTGGCACCTGTTGCTCTTATGATCATTTTACGTTAGAGCACAAAGGAATTCGCAGGTGTAACTGATCTTCCAATCAGTTTAATAGTCAGTCTTTACTACTGGAAGACAGGTAGGTGGTCAAGGTGGGCGTGGCCTTATCGTGAGCCCTTTAACCTGGCTCTGAGACCCGAGCTGGAGGCAGCGCAGCCTGGCTGGCTTGAGGCGGCAGGAGGCCGCGTGGGAGGAAATGGGAGGTGGCTCAGGGCTAAGAATAGCTCCTGGCTGATGGCCACCAAGGAAGTAGGGACTTTGTCACATAGACACAGGAATTAAGCTCTGCCAACAATGAGAGTCAGGTTGGGAGCAGACTTCTTTCACGCAGAGCCTTCAGATGAGAACTGACCATTGATGTCACTCTTGTGTGTCCAGCAAAGAGTCACCGTGGACAGACTTCTGATAAGTGGGACTCAGGTTATAAACGAGTGTCCTGCCGAGGGGCCACGTTTGTGGTTTGTGTTAGGGAGCGATGGAAAGCTGATACCGCCTCTCAAGACTGGACGCCCTTCCACTCGCTCTTGGCATCTTGGCCTGGTCATGAGGCCATGCTCACCCTGGCCTGCTGCGGGCTGAGACCATGTGGCCTTCAGCTTAGGTTTCCCTGCCACAAATCGAGACGCAGAGGCACCTGACCGACTTCCAGAGCCCTGAGGCTGAGGAAGACTGGTTAGCGACAGAACCATTCTGCTTATCCTGTTCTAGGTTGCAGGATCATGTTTCCGTATGAACTGTTTTTTATTTGGACCATTGTGTTCTGGGATTGTTACACAGCATTAGCCAACTGATACACAGTCTACCTTCATGAGCAGATATTTTAGTTCTGATGTTTCTATGTAATGCAGAGCAGGTAGAGTACATTTTCACCTTTAGAAAAGATTTCACTGGAAGTTCTGAAGAAGTGAATCTTCCTTCTGCCTATTGATAAGACCCCATTTCAATAAGATATTCAGGCAAATACTACAGAAGTTTTCTCCATGATTTTCCTTTCTGTGCTTTTAGTTGCCCACGGTCAACCACGGCCTGAAACTAGTAAATGACAAGTTTCTAAAATAAACAATTCATAACTTTTACATTGTACATTATTCTCAGCAGCTGGTTATTTGTATATGCCAAATAAATAAATATGAACACATTTGTCTTAATAAGGAAATAAAAATTAATATTTTTTATTAAAGTAGTTAAGTTTATTGGTACATTTTACATAAATATTATGATCACATTCAACATTAAAAATTTGTACCTGCATGTGAAGCATCCTGATTTTCATTATTTTCCTTTCTCTTGCCCACCCAATCCCTATATACAAAAGCTTTGTTTCCATTAAAATTTTTTTTTTACTATCAAATCTTTTCTTTCTTTTCTATATGTTCCCCTGACTCCCTTTACCTTTTCCCTTTGAACATTTTCTTCCTGTTTCACAATGTCTATCATACATCTGGACCGCATTTATACCTTTAGTTTCTCGTCCTAGAGAAATAATACAGTTTTTACACATCTGTGACCTATTTATCTCACTTATGAGTGTGTTCTCAAGGTATATCCACTTGAGTATAAATGACTGAAATTTATCAATCTTGATGACAGAGTAGTGCTCCATTTTATTAATAAACCACATCTGCTTTATCCATTTTCCTACTAATGGACATTTGGGCTGTTCCCACAATTCAGCTATTACAAATTGAGCTGCTATAAACATGGGTGCACATATGTCACTGTCATTATGCTTTTAATTCTTTAGTGTATATACCTAGCAGGGAAATAGCAGGGTCAAATGGAGCCTCTAATTCTAGTTTTTGATAAATCTATACACTGATTTCTACATGGTTGCACCAATCTATATTCCTACCAACAGTGGGGAAGGAAAGGTTTCTTTTTCCCTACAGCTCTGCCAGCATTTTTTATTGACTGATTTTGTGATAGCAGCCATTCTTTCTGGAGTGAGATAGAATCTTGGTGTTGTTTTCATCTGCATCTCTCAAATCACCAGTGATGTTGAATACTTTTTCCCATTTCTTCACTGCCTTTACTTCTTCATCTGAAAAAATTCATTTCAGATGCCTGTTTTTGAATTGGATTTTTGAATGTGTATGGTCTGATTTTTGGAGTTTTTAAAAAATATATATTCTAAATAGTACTAGTCTGTTGTCTGAGGAGAAGCTGGTAAAATTTTTTCAAACTTATAGGTTGTCTTTTCACTCTGTTGGTGGTTTCTCTTGTGCAGAAGACTGGTTAGCGATGAGATCCCATTTGTTGATTCTTTGTGTTAGTTCTTGTGCTGCTGAGTTTTGTTCACAAAGTCTCTCCCTATGCCACTTTTTCTGAGAATTTTATTTAACCTATCTTCCAGCAGGTTTAATGTTTTTGTTTTAATACTTAGGCCTCTAATCCACTTTGATTTTAGTTTGGTGCATGGTGAAATACATGGATGTAGCTTTAATCTTTGACAGGTTGAAATAAACTTTTTCCAGCACTAGTTGTAAAAGAGGCTAGCTTTTCTCTAACGAGGGTGTTTCGCTCTTTTTCAAGAATGAGGTATCTTAGTGTGTGTGGAGTTGTTTGTGTGTCTTCTAGGCTGTTCCACTGATCACAGGTCTGTTTCTTTGCTAGTGCCATGTTGTTTCTATCACAGTGGCTTTGTATTATAGTTTCAAGTTGGGGATGCTGTGTCCTTCTTGTTGCCTAGAATTGCTTTTATTTTTCTAGGTTTCTCTGGTTCTAGATGAATTTTTGGATTATTTTGTCTAAATTTGTGAAATATGCTGCTGAGATGTTTATCGGGATTGCAATGAATAGTAGTTTTGGGAATATGACCATTTTGACAATATTTGTTCTTCCTACCCAGGAATAAAAGATGTCTTTCTATTTTCCAATATTCTCTTGATCTCCTTTTTCAGAGTGCTATAGTTTTCAGAAAAGATGTCTTTCACCTCCTTTGCTAGATTGAATCCTAGATAGTTCGTATTTTGGATGCGATTATGAAAGGAATTATTTCCTCTATTTGGCTCTGAGTGAGTTTATTATTTGTGTGTAGGAAGGCTATTGATTTTTGAATATTAATCTTGTACCCAGCTACTATACTGAGCCTATTGATTCAAGTCAAGAATTTTTTGCTTGAGTTTTTGGGATCTTCTGTATGTCATCAGCAGATAGTGACAGCTTAAATTTTTTCTTTCTTCCTTTTATTTTTTTCTCTTGCCTAATTGCTATGGCTAATGTTTTCAGAACTATATTGAACAGGAGTGGTGATAGAGGCTATTCCTTTGCATATCTACTTTGGAAAATGACCCATGTGATTTTAGTGTGCAAGGTTTCAGTTTTTCACCATTTAGTATGATGTTAGCTATTTGTTTTTCATAAATAGCTTTTTTTAGGTTGAGATAAAATTCATCTATTCCAGTTTCCTATAGGGTCTTGATCATGAATGGGTGTTGGATTTTATCAAATGTTTTTTCTGTATCTACTGAAATGATCATGTGGGTTTTGTCCTTGAGTCTGCTAATATAGTGTATTACTGTATTGACTGATACATATATATATTGAACCATCCTTGCACCCCTGGGATGAATCTAACTCAGCCAGGGTGTATGATCTTCTTGATAATCCTCTGTTTTCTGTTTTCCAGAAAAATCTTTTTGAAGATCTTTTTTGCCAAAAAATCTTTTTGAAGATTTTTGTATGTATATCATTGGCGAGATCGGCCTGTAGTTCTCTTTCTTGTTTGGGTCTTTCTCTGCTTTTGGAATCAAGTTAATAGATACTTTGAGGAGTGAATTTTGAAGTCTTGCATCCCTTTCAATTTCATTAAAGAGTTTGAAAAGCAGTAGCATTAACTCTTCTCTAAATGTCTTATAGAATTCAGCAATGAAGCCATTAGGACCAGGACTTTTCTCTTTGTTTATAGGGCTTTTTTTTTTTTTTTTTTTTTGGACAGGGTCTTGCTTTGTAGTTCAGGCTGCCTTTGAACTCACTGTGTAGCCCAGGCTAGTCTCGAACTCAGTAATCCTCCTGCCTCTGCCTCCCGAGGGCTGGGATTACAGGCATGAGCCACCACACCTGGCACTGTGGTATGGGGTATTGATTGCTGGTGGGTGTGAGTCACTACACCTGACATTGTTGTATGTGTTTACCCGGGATTGAACCTGGCCTCTACACTTGCAAGGCATAAGAGGAACCACTGTGCTAAATCTCTGGCCTATTCCTTTTTGTTTTTGATACTTTTGATAAGGTTAGCTAGGGGTTTATTAATTTTGTTCATTCTTTCAAAGAACCAACTCTTTGATTCTTTGATTTTTTTTGAATTGTTTTTTTAGCCTCCATTACATTTATTTCACCTCTGATCCTTATAATTTCTTCCCTTGTATGAGCTTTGGATTTGTGTTGCTCTTCTTTTTGTAGGAGTTTGAGGTTCAACAGTAGGATCTTTATTTGAGCTTGCTCTGTTTTCCTAGTGTGGTCATTCATTGCTATGAATTTTCCTCATAGCACTGCTTTCGTTGTGGACCACAGATTCCTGTATATTGTACTGGCATTATTATTTAATTGTAGAAACTGTCTAATTTCTTCTTTAACTTCATCTATGATGCATTGGTTGTTCAGGAGGGTATTACTCAATTTCTATGGTTTATGAAGTTCTTGGAATTTCTTTTGTTATTGACTTCCAATTTCAAGACACTGTGGTTTGATAGTACACAGAAGATAACTTCAGTTCCTTTGCATTTATGTAAGCAAGTTTTATGAACTAACATGTGGTCTATTTTGGAAAATGACCTATGTGCAGTTGCAAAGAACATGTATTCTGATTTTGTGGGGTTAAATACTCTGTAGGTATATACTGTTCAGAAGTTTGGTTTGATTCTACTATTTTGTTATTGATTTTTTGTCTAGTTGATCTGTATATTTGTGACAGTGGGATGTTGAGGTCCCCTACTACTATTGTAATAGTGCTTATTTGGCTTTTCATGTCTGTTAATATTTGTTTTATGTAGTTGGGTGTGCAAACATCTGGTTTCATATATTTAGGACTGTCAGCTCTTCCCTTTAGATTCATTCCTGTACAAGAATGTAATGATCTTCTTTGTGTCTCTTATTAGTTTTGGTTTCAAATCAACTTTTTCTGCAAATAAGATAGCCACTCCTGCTTTTTTCTGGTTTCCTGTTGCATGGAGAATTGTTTTCTATCCTTTTACTTTCAGTCTAATGATTTCTTTTTATGTTAAATGTTTCTTTTTTTTTTTTTTTTTTTTTTTTTTCGAGACAGGGTCTCGCTTTGTGGTTCAGGATGGCCGTGAGCTCAGCCTCCAACTCACATCACAGAAATCCTCCTGCCTCTGCCTGCTGAGTGCTGGGATTACAGGTGTGAGCCACCATGCCCGGCACTGTGGTTTGTGGTACTGCCTGCTGGTGGGCGTGAGTCTCCACGCCCAGTATTGTATGTGGTTTCTGGGGATTGAACCCAGGTCCTTGCACTTGCAAGACAGGCGCTGGAACCACTGAGCTAAATCCCTGGCCTAAATATGTTTCTTGAATATAGCATAGTGTTGGATCTTCCTTCCTGATCCATTCTGCCAGTTTTTCTTTTAATTGGTTATTTGAGGCCATTAACATTGATGGTTATAACTGATATGTGGTGACTTATACTGTCATAGTATTTTTCTGTAGTTGACTCTTTATTATTTTCCCCTCTGCCATTTCATTTCTTATCTTGTCTAGTCGCTTAATTCTGTTAGTCCATATGGAATTGTGAGCTTCACTGTCTTTTTCTAGGATATTGTTTAGAGTGTTTTTAAGGATGGCTTGGTGTTCATGAAGTTCATGAAGTGTTCTTTGTTGTTGAAATATCTTATGTCCCCATCATTTTGAAGGATAGTTTTGCAGGATCCGTCAATCTAGGTTGGAAATTGTTTTCTTTTTTCTTTCTTTTTTTTTTTTTTTTTTTTTTTTTTTTTTTTTAGTTTTTTTGAGACAGGGTCTTGCTTTGTGGTTCAGGCTGGCCCTGAGCTCAGCCTCCAACTCACATCACAATCCTCCTGCCTCTGCCTCCCGAGTGCTGGGATTACAGGCGTGAGCCAGCACGCCCGGCACTATGGTATATGGTACTGGTTGCTGCTGGAGTGAGTCTCCACACCCAGTACTGTATGTGGTTACCGGGGGATTGAACCCGGGTCCTTGGGCTTGCAAGACAGGTGCTGGAACCACTGAACTAAATCCCCGGCCCTGGAAATTGTTTTCTTTTAGAGCTTGAAATACTTCACTACAGGCTCTCCTTGCTTGAGAATTTCTTTAAAAAGTCCAATGCAATTCTGATGGGCTTTCTTTTGTATGTGATTTGTTTCTTTTCTCTAACTATTTTCAATATTTCATCCCTCTGTTGAGATTCTGGTATGAAGGGTATTATATGCTCAAATGTGGATTTTTTTTCCCCAGCTTTTTTTGAGACAGGATCTTGCTTTGTAGTTCAGGCTTGTCTTGAACTCAGCCTCAAACTCAGCAAAATCCTCCTGCCTTGGCCTCCTGAGTGCTGGGATTACAGGCATGAGCCTCCATGCCTGGCACTGGGGTATGTGGTTCTGATTTCTGGTGGGTGTGAGTCTCCATGCCTGACATTGTTGTATGTGGTTACCAGGGATTGAACTAGGGACCTTACATCTGCGAAGCAGGCGCCAGAATCACTGAGCTAAATCCTCAGTCCCAATGGATTTTTTTTTAAAATCAGTTAGTTGGAGACCTGTATGCCTCACTTATCTGTATGTTAAATTCTTTTTTCTTGCTTAGGAAGTTTTCTGTCATTACATCTGTAAATAGTTTTTTTTTTTTTTTTAATGACATTTACATTATCTCCTCTTTGTTGACTCCAGTCAGTCTTAGGTTGTTCTTCTTTGCATCATCTAACAGCTGCTGGGTTGATTTCTCATGGTCCCTTACTGTTATTAAGAAGTCTTTCCTTTCCTGTTTGCTAACTGCAGTCCTGCCTTCTATGTTTGAAATTCTCTCTTCAGATTCATTAGCTCTACTAGGTAAGCTTTCAGTGA
>PVIR01003942.1:0-83507 GCA_004026965.1 Petromus typicus | reverse complement strand
TGGGAAAGGAGGAGTCCAGGTGGTCTCAGCTCAGTGCAGAGTGAGTTCTCATCTGCCTGGGCTTGAAGGTCCTCACAAAAATTCATGTGGAAAACTTAATCCCTTAGTGGGCCCTTTAAGAGTGATAGAGTCCCACGGGCTCTGTTCCCATAAATGAGTCAATTTCATTCTAGTTCCCAACTGTTTTGCCAGCAGGGACCAGTTCTGTGGAGGACAATTTTTTTCTACAAAATGGGAGGCTGAGGGAGAGAGGATGGTGTGGGGATGATTCAAGAGCATCATGTTTATTGTGTACATTCTTTCTATTATTACATTTTGATTTGATTTATGATATTATTCCATCATATTGTCCCGGAGAGGGACAGCCCCAATCCCTCGTGGTGTAGGTCACAGTAGGATTCAAGCTCCTATGGAAATCGAGTGCCAGCCAGTCTGACAAAGATGGAGCTCGGTGGATGCTGGGGAGGTTAATATAGTTTCACCTGCTCACCCACCCTCTCTTCCTGCTGTGTGGCCCAGTTCCTAACGACCCTCAAACCAGGACCACCGGGCGAATGGGTCAGTGGGCTGATGGGTTCCCTCAAGAGAAGATCTGTTACAAAATCCAGTCTGTCTTGTCACTTTTCTCAGTTCTTTCTTATGATACCCTGTGCCATCTTGGGATGCCACAGAATTCCCATGGACAAGAAGGTTCTCATCCAGGGTGACCCCTTGACCTTAGACATCTCTAAATCTAGAACTATAAACTGAGTGAGCCTGTATTATTTATAAATTATCAGGCCTCTCGCATTCTCTTATAGTCCCACAAACTGGATTAAGACAGACACAAAGTAAATTTTTGTGTTTGCTCATCAGAAACAGAATCACTTTGTTTGCTAAAACTTTTGAATTTAATAACTCTAGAGGTTTCCACGTGGGATCTTTAGTGCCAAGAGCTAACTACAGCCAGTTTCCATATAAGTTGGACTTGCTGGAGTGAGTTACCCCCACAAGCAGTGCTGTTATACAGCGTGTGAGCCTAGAAAACTTTAGCCCAACTTTGGCTTATGTGAATAAATAACGAGCCATTATGTGGTTAGCTGAGGTCTTTGAGAGTTCTCTGAATTTGAGTTCCCCAAACAGCCAATTTCTGCATCCGTTGGTGTTCATTTTTGGTGCTTCATGGGGACAGTACTAGAAACTGTTCTGCTTCTTTTCTATCTTGGAGTATTGTGGAGTACCAAGGATTGGTTTTCTGGTGTTCCATTTCACACCTACTTGATTAGTTCATTTCTATTAAGCAAATACTGTATTTGGCCAGGAACTGCTTTTGACATAGAGACAATATAACCTTTGTTTTATAGGTAACATGAGGCCCAGAGCATTCGGGAATTTCCTCAAGGCCTCAGCAAGTTCAGTGCCATGAGTCTAATTTCAGAGTTTGTGCTCTACACCTCCATATGGTGCTTCCCTGGTAAGCACTGAGTGCCGGGGGGAGATGTAACTATGCGGTAGAGCACTTGCCTAGCTCAACAAGGCCCTGAATTCTGTCCCCATTACCATGCAAAAAAAAAAAAAAAAAAAAGAGGAAAGAAATGCCGGATTATAGAAGATTCAAACATACTACGCACAAGAAAATAAAAAAAGGACATTAGTGTTTTAAAAACAGGAAGTAAATATAATTTACTTTCCCCGGAGATTTAAAACTATGCCTTGGAATCACGAGCTTCCCATCTGTGATCACTTTTTCCTAACCCAAAGTAAGATGCAATATAGTTTTATTTTCAAAGAATTGGCAACTAAACAGGAGCTTGTTTTCCCAACAATTATATATTTTAATAGAAGAATTTGTAATTAAGTAATGTTTCTAAGGGTAAACTGAATTTCTAGAATTTAGCAATAATTTACATTATAAAGAACTTCCTTACTCTGTTCTGTGCATGAATAGGCTTAAAATATGGTGATGACTATTATTGTTCACAGTAAGACAGCGCTTCCTTGGAATATACAGAGTACTCGAAAATCACAAATTAATTGCTAATGAGAATATTGCTCTTGAAAAGTTATTGTGTTTAGAGAGAACCCAATTGTTCCATGGAAAAGACTGTATTTTGTATATCGTCATAATTTTGGATGGATAAACAAAGTCAGCATTTGGCCAAAGCAGGAGATAATTTTGATTTCCTCTTTTCAGTTTCAGGTATGACTTAACTGAATGGATTCATGATGCAAAAAGCAGTAAATGAAGGCTGAGGATTGAGTCCAGTGGTTCGGGTGTCTGCATTGCAAGCACAAGGTCCTGAGTTCGATCCCCGGTAACCACATACAACAATGCCAGGTGTGGTGACTCACCCCCACCAGCAATCAGTACCACATACCACGTGCCAGATATGGTGGCTCATGCCTGTAATCCCAACACTTGAGAGGCAGAGGCAGGAGGATTGCTGTGAGTTCGAGGCTCACCTGGGCTACATAGTGAGTCCAGGGCCAGCCTAAACTACAAAAATGAGACCCTATCTCAAAAACAAAAACAAAAACTTCAGTAAATGAAAAGTTGATCTCTTTCTACGAGGACGTTGAGCTGTACTGAGTGAGTCTATTATTAGTCTGTATCACTCCTTTTATCTCAATAGAGTCTGTGTTTTCTTGTCTGCTCTAAAAGTTCCAAGAAAAACTGACATTTGTTAATGGTATCAGACAGCACAGGTTATGTTGTGCTATAGTTAAAAACAACCTCACATCTCAGTGACTCCTCACCACAACAGACTAATTTCTCACTCTTGACATCTGCTGGGGCTGGGTGACCCTGCAGGTACTGTTTCCTGCTGTAAGTCAGTATCATGGCTAATCCTGTCTCCCCCCTCTCAATGGCAGCCCTCCTTGACCACTTGGCAAGGCTGAGGCAGCTGGCGAGCTGGCTGACACTTGTTCTGCATTTCCACCTGCGAGATTCACGGGTCCATCCACAGGAATTAGTTACATGGCTTCCGTCAGGCAAAGTGTGGCGAGCAACATGTCATACTGGCCAAAGTGAGAGTCACCGGTCTAAAAGTAAAAAGGCTTCTCTTGGAGTTAACTCAAGGAGTTGTATTTCAAATGGATTATTTTTTTGCAATAGTAATAGTAATAAATGACAGAATGGATGTAAGCTCCTTGGGACAGGGTTAAATGTGCCCTGGTACCCCAGTCCCTGGCCTGGCACAGGACATATGCAAGGAATTCAACAGAGCTGAGAACTGACGTGCGTTTCTACACCCTCAACTTCCCAAGGCGTCTTGCTGCTATTCTTTCCCACCTATGACATCAAAAGGTGCCCTGCAAGTCTGAAATTGCTCCTGACTCGCTGTAATTCATCTTGATGAGGGCTGGAAGCTGTGGTCTTGCAGCTCTGGTAGCAGTTAGGAAACAACAGGAGGCAGATAAGGTGCGTTTCTGACTTGGCGTAATTACTGCCATTGTTTGTCCCTTATCTGAATCTCTTTTCTAAGAAGTAAATTAGTGCTCAGAGAAATTTTTCATATTAGACTCCCTTGGTCCAATCTTTTGCCAAACCAATCAATGAACATCCTGTGAATATAAAACGTTCCACCTGCCCTCCGCGGGAGAGCTCTTTGTTTTCCTCGGACAGCAATGGTAACAAGCTTGTGTTAGCCTCTGTGGTCTCTCATGGCGTTGTCTGGCCAGCCGGTGGCACTCTGCTCATTGAGGCAGTTTGGCCTCCACAGCCATTGCCCAGATAATGGCTTATCTTGATATTTTGGCTTTGGGCTTCTTAGAACACACTCTCATGAATGAGCAAATGGTCCTTGGCTACACTCCTAAAAATAACTTGTTTTGCCTGCTGCCTGGACATCTGACTGCAAAGTTGGTGATACGTATTATTAAGTAAATGTGAATTTCACAAAAATGTGCTGTGGTTTATGCACTGTTAATCTTCTGCTGGTGGCTTGAACAATGTCAGGATTTCTACTAACTCTTTGGAGTTACATATTAATTTGAATACGTGTGAGTACCTGGGTTCTTTTACTTCTCCGTGTGAAATTGTTTATGCGGCTTTGTCTGTCTCCTTTTAGGCCTGGTGTCATGCAACGAAAACCTTGCGCGTGCATGGTCATATTTTCATCTGTGTGCAGGCTGCCCCCTTGGGGTTTGAACAAAAGTATTTGCTGATTTTTCCCTGCCACATACATTTGAGTGCAAAAAGTTTCATTTAGACGCAGGAAGGCCTGGGGGTGTGAGGAGTTATAATTTTTCAGTAATGAGCTTAGTATGTATCAAAAGGTAATGGGCAGTTTTGTAGGGACTATTTATAAACTACTGAAGAGAAGAAAAAGCACACTCTATTCTTGTTATTAAGATAGGGCGAACTAGACAAAATGACTTTGTTCATTCATGTTTAACTGATCTGTATCAAAAGGCTCAATAGATGGAAATCAGTATTTCAAAAAGACAGCCAAGCTAAATAAAAAAAAAAATCCCACACAACATTTAATTCCAAGTAGTCTTTTTTCCTCTGCCTTCAGTTTATTAGAGTAGTAGCAATAATAAAAGAACCTGAAAAATGGTGATTGCAATTTGGAATTATTTTATGGTCTCATGACTGCAATCCAGCATTTTTATTTTGACCAGCCTCTTGTTTGAAAGACCAGATTGTTCTAAACTGGACGGGATCAACTTTCTCATCCTTCCAATTCAAAAGACAATTAATCATATTTCATCCTACTCTAGCCACTTAGATGCCTAGAAGAGCAGTAATTTTTTTAAAGGTGTTATGTTGAGTATCCAGACTGTTGGTTACGGTTTTCTAATTGTTAATGGTCCACCTGCACTTATTCAGTCTTTCCTTTTTTGATACTCATATGTGCACAAGAGTTTGGTCCAAATGCTTACGAGCTGAGGAAGTTGTTTAATACAATGGCGCACTCTTAAGACTCTCAGCCTATTCCCGCTCTCTGTGAGGTATGGACAGAGACTCCGGCAATCACTGGTAAATGAGGATGTGAGCTGAGTCCTTTCCCGTTGTGTTAGTTAGTTTTCTCCTGCAGCAACAAAACCCTCAAGATAATTTAGAAGCAGAAAGTGTTTGTTTTCACTAACAGTTTTACAGGCTTCATTCCATATTTGTTTTGGGCCGAGGGGGGTACAGTGCACTATGATGGGAATGTGTGGGAGAGGAAGCTTCTTACCCTATAGTAGAAAGTGAGGGATAGGGAAGGAGCCGGGCAGCGTGGCAGCAGCACCCGCCCGCAGTGCCAGCTAGCTGGAAGGCTGACGCAGAAGGATCACTTGAGCTCATGAGTTTGAAATCAGCCTGGACATCATAGTAAAAATCTTCCTAAAAATTGATACAGAGGATCAGATTAACAATGTCTCCTTAAAAGACAGGCCCCCAATGACCTAAATTCCTCCCATCGAGCCTTATCTCTGGAAAGTTCCACCAGCTCCTAATAGCATCACAAGCTGGTGATGAAGCCGTCAACCCATGGGATTAGGAATCAAGATTCAAACGGTGGAGCATCCAAGTGGTGACCAAAGACTGTGACAACTGCATTCAAATTCAATCCTGCTGCCTTTTGTTCACATGCAGAGGTAAGCCAAGCCAGGCCATTTGTTGATCGTTAGTGAGTCACACACACAGCAGAGAGGTGTGGAAAGTCTCAGACCTTTGGATGCCAAGCCCAGACTCTTCCCTCAAAGATCTGGATTCAGGTAAGGCTGAAGTGGAACACAGTGATGGGATTGTGGGAGAAGACTCCAGATGATTCTGATAAATACTACAAGTCACAAACTAGGGACCGAGGCCCACGGCCCTCCCAACCCTGAATATGTGAAAAGAGGTTTGGAAGAAAGAAGAGATCGGTTCTAGCTCCACTCGAGGGCATACGAGAAGGCTGAAAAGTTCTGATGTTTCCTACAACTCAGAGCCTTGGTCAGACCCTTGAGAAACTCTTCCTCTTTCACTAAACCATGCAATTCTGGCACATATTGGGTTCATTTTTAGCATACAAAATGGAGTGAAGAAGCCATTCCATATTAGAAACCTTATTTTCTGCATCTCCTTGGAGATGCTGGAGTTGCCTGTACTCAAGTGGGCTTTGTGTTGTGGCTGCAGCACCTGACACTTCTGTGCTGCCCACTGACGTCCAAGATGAGGCCAGACTCCAAGCCAACTCACTTGCCCTCCTCTTCTCCTAGTGCCTTGGGGTCCTGGTTATTTACATTTATCTTTCAGAAACTACTTGACCAACTATGGTGGTACATGCCTATAATCCGAGCACTCTGGGAGGCTGAGACAGGAGGATAACAAGTTAAAGCCCAATCTGGGCAACTTAGCAAGACCCTGTCTCAAAATTAAAATGTGAAAAAAGGGCTGGAGTTATAGCTCAGTGTGAAGGCCTTGAGTTCATTCCTCGGTACTATTACAAAACCTGCTTGTGTGGCCTCTGTGTTCCAGGCCTATGATACAGGTGAACCAAATACTAACCCAGTATCTCAAAGTGGAGCAGCTTTGAAACAAACAGAAATCAATTGCAAGACTTTTATTTTTAACCTAAAATTCTTACTGGCTTTATAAAAGGATTTTGTACACTTTTATAGACTTTATGAAGTCTACAAGAAGCATTCAAGTTTTAGGTTGATGCTTCAGTATCCAGTTGACCTATGAAGAATATTTTGCACACAATGCGTGGGATCCTTGGGAATGTGGCCCTTGTTAAGTGGACCTTCAGGAAAAAAGTTTAAAAATAGAATATTAGAAAGTCTATTTTGGTTTACTTGGGGGGTAAGAGAAAAAGTAGAACTCTGTTCCAGCTCATCTTTTTGAGAACAAAGATAAACTAAGTTTCTGTGGCCAAGTATTTTCTTTTTTCTTTTTTTGAGACAGGGTCTCACTTTGTAGTTCAGGCTGGCCCTGAGCTCAGCCTCCAACTCATATCACAGCAATCCTCCTGCCTCTGCCTCCCTAGTGCTGGGATTACAGGTGTGAGCCACCACGCCCGGCACCGTGGTATATGGTACTGATTGCTGCTGGGCATGAGTCTCAACACCCAGTATAGGTATGTGGTTACCGGGGATCGAACCTGGGTCCTTGAGTTTGCAAGACAGGCACCGGAACCACTGAGCTAAACCTCCGGCCCCCAAGTATTTTCTATATGTGGAAAATAATCAAGTTTTTGATGGTGAAAACAGAAAAAAAAAAAAAGAAAGCTTTGGTTCCTGAATAATTGTATAGGACAGCAATTCTCACCTTAAGCCATCATATCAGAAATAAGCCTTTGTTCAAAAAGCCAATGAGATCGAATCGCTGGTGTTTTCAACAGCTAGCGTTAGCAACTGTTGCTGTGAGGAGTTGAAGTGTCCGCAAAGGCTTGGTTCCCAGCCTGTGGGACTACTGGGGGGCAAGGGGACCGTGAGGAGTTAGGGCTTAGCAGGAGGAAGTTAGGTCGTTGGAGACACACCCTTGAGAGGCATATTGGCAGCTGTCGTTTTTCTCTCTCTGTTTCCCAGCTGCCGCAACATAAGCAGTTTTGTCAATCACATGCGAAAGCTACGAGGCCAAAATCATGGACCGAAACCTCTGAAACCATGAGCCGAAATAAAACTTTCCTGCTTATATGCTTGTTACCTTGGGTATCTTGTCCCTGCAGCAGAAAGCTGATAATACATCTTCCCTAACTAACACTTTTAAACGTAGTAAATAAATATACATTTTAAAGCATATTAGCATTTACTATTTAAATGTAACCTTTTTTATGTTGTTAGATTTATAAGACAATCCATTCCATTTAAAGGTAGAAACCTTGATTGTGTTAAGCATCAAAACTTCTCTTGTGATTTAGAATATGTATGCAAAGCCTTAGAATTATATTCAAATGCAAGTAAGAAAACTTTCAATGATAAAATGTAATTTACTTCTTTCTTTTTCAAATCAACAACCAATATCTATTTTTATTTTATAAATCCAGAAATTACAAAGAAAAAAAATCACCTATATTTCCTTCACCTGGAATTAATTTCTTTCCCATTTATTTTATTTTAATTTTAAAAATAAAATGGCTCATATTCAAGAGGTACAATGATACATATATATACATATATATACAAATGTATATAAATATATAAAAATGTATATAAATATATTTAAATGTATGTATGTATACATATATATGTGTATATATACAAAATGCAAAAATTATACATAGTGATCTGGTCATTGTGGTCATTAATTGACATATTCATGTCTGCACATAGGTACCATTTATGTACATATAATACAGCACTGTAACATTAACTCTAGCCCTGTTTGCATTTGAGACATTTATAACTTATTTATCCCACACAATTCTAACTTTGTGCCCTTTGACCAAGATGTCTTCTGTTCCTTGTCCTCAGTAACTACCATTTTATTCTGTTTCTGTGAATTAGAATTTTATTTAGTGCTTTTTTTTTGATGTGTGCATGAATTTGAGTTTTTAAAATTTCACATATACCATAAAACATGTGGCACTTTCTTTTCTGTGCATGGCTTATTTCATTTAGTTTACTGTCCTCTATGTTCATACATGTCATAAATGACTATTTGCTTCTTTTCGAAGGCTTAGAACTATTCCAGTATATATTCATATACTACATTTTACTTATTCACCTGTTAATAGATACTTCAGTTGCTTCTATATCTTGACTATGTACTGTTTTCATTTCCCTTGGATATATATCCAGAAATAAGATGGCTCAATCTATTTTGAACTTTTTGAGGAACCTCCCATTTCTTTACCTAATAACTATCAATTCACATTTGCACTGACATGATTTCTTCTGTGGAGAAATAAGTTGCGCAGCTGGCAGTTCTGGGGAGGTGTGACTACATTCGGAAGTCATTAAACTCGGGGAGCTTCTTTCAGGCCACCTACTATGTGGCTTCCCTCCTTGCAGTCTGTTCTGTCAGCCCAACTTCCAGCCATCATATCTGTATTCCGGACACTAGAAAGCAACCAAGATCGAGAGGCCCCAGCTATACCGCCTGTCTTTGAATGAGGCTTCCTATAAACTACATGAAGCATTTCCACTTATATTTCTATAACTTGTCACATGGTTATATCCAGCTGCAAAGGAAGCTGAGAACTGTAGTTTTTATTTTGGGGCAGTCATGTACATGATAAAAATTGGGTTTTATCACAAAAGTAGAAAGAGAGAACTGATATTGACAGAAGACCAGAAAAATGAAGTATAGTTAATAAGTGAAAACATAGGAATTGTGAATGGAAAACAAGCACATCTGTGTACATATATACACTTTCTTGTTTGTATTAAAACATATTTGGCTGGGGATGTAGCTCAACACAGAGCCCTTGACTAGCACTCATGAGAACCTGGGTTTGACCCCTTGTATTGTTTTGGGGAAAAAAGATGCAATACACATAGCTTCCCATTTCGCCCTTATCTCAGCCCAATGGAATTCCTCTGTAGTCAGTGACTTAGCTCTTCTCCAGTATTGGGGGCGTACACTGAACTCCATCAGATAGAAAAAAAGGATCATTTACCCATCAGCAGAAATAATTACATACACATAAGAGTACAAAAGACTGTAGTGGTTTCAGAGTAAACAGGGCTAGAATAGATATTCTCTATCCTGTGTTTATGTCTGTGCATGTGTTAGCACGAAACATGAGAACTTGCTGAATCTTTCATTTCCTTAATGCCTATTACTGTATAGAATGAAGGAGAAATTCGGGTAGGATACATAAGTATAAAATAGTTAACACTCTTTAAGTTAGATAGATGAGAAACACCTTCATCATATTTGTTTTCTGTCCACTCTGTTATCCAGGTGAACAGTATTTATACCTCCTTCTGTAGAATACTCTGTTATTTGGTTTTTAAGATTATATTTATCTTCTCTTGTTCCCACCCACTTATATAGCCTTATACTGCATTTGCCCACACTACCCCTAATGAAACAGAATATTTCACATTAAAGATTTGAGAGTCTGCATGTCCCTCGTATCAGATGTTGGGAATACCTAAAAGCTGATTTCTAGGAAACCAAAGCCAATTCACTACCTGCTAGAAAGGATATAAATGCCTTACAAAGGGATGTTTCTCTTAATAGCTGGATTTCTCTGCTGTTTTCGGCCAACTTGTTCACTAGCTGTGGAAACTAAGTTTTGGGTCTATTGGTGTCTTGGTTACAGTTAGGTAGCTAGGGGCAGCCTGCTATCCACCTCAGACTCTAGTGACTTTAATCACTGTGGTTTGCTGCATTCATGGTGGCCCTTGCATGTCTGAAGTCCCAGTAGAGCTGAAACTTCCATTGAGTGCCCTTCAGAGCATTGTCACTGAGTCTGTCTAGTTAGAAAAATAATGTAATAATATGCAGTGCCTTCAGTATTGAATCTCTTCTGCCTAGGAGCATCAATGTCCAGGCTACAGTGGGCTTGGGACCAAAGGAAAATTAAGAACTAAGGTGTCCCTTCCTTAGGCAGCTGACAATTTTTGGTGGACTATTTTGGCTCACTATGACAGATGACAAAGACAGACTAGTTTGAAGTGGAGGTGTGTGTGTGTGTGTGTGTGTGTTTGTGTGTGCGTGCGTGTTCACATACTCGCTTCCTCCCTGCCACATCAAGGCATTTATTGACAATCACGTTCACATATTCTAGGCACTGAAGGTTGGTTCCGGTAACAAGGAAGGAAGAAGGAAACTGATATTGTTAATGGATCTCTTTGTGCATAAAAAGAACTCCCCTCTTCCCTCCCACGTGCTGTCCTGAATTCCCCTCTTCCTCCTCAGAGTTTCACTTTTTCTCAGAATGTCTGTGTGTGCCATATGACAGTGATTTTTTGCAGTAATTGCTTTATTCTTCGATAAGAACCTTTACAATAGTGTACTCCTACAATACTTATGTGTGAATTAAAACTGTTCCAAGTCAAAAATCGAAACTTGCACATCATCATTTTTGACACTCTTTAAAAATTCCTCTTCGTTGCGAGCACAATTTTTGACTGGTACCCCTCACACTTTTAAACAACATTACTAATATTTCTTTTTTGTACCTAAGCCCTCCTTCCTTTTAGCTTTATGATAAAAATCTCAGAGAAGAAAAATCATGAATTCAATGCAGTATCATGAGCTTACCAAGAAAAAGTATGTTTCATTCTGTTTTAGACAGAAGTCAGGCAGAATGCTATGCAAAAGCCATTTTGAATTCAAATGCTCTCCAGCAGGCTGGTCCTGTGAGGGAGAGGAGTCTGAGTCTCCAAGCCTCAGTGGTCAGCAGGAGGGGAAAGTAAGCTACCTTCTCTGAGGGACCCCAAAGAAGGGATCGTGATAGCAGGAGCTTTATTTCATTCCTTTCCAAACAGCAACAACAAAATGATACCACAGACGAAAACTGTCATGTCCCACCCACTCCATCTGTCCTGGGCACCCACAGTTCCCCTCATTCTACAAATTAATCTTTCACACATTTTTTAACAAAAAAAGTGTTAATGTTATAAAGGAAAAAAAAAACCCAAGGAAAACAGAAAGGGCCGTGTAGAAAATAAATTAAATTTAAATTTGATGGCAGTTATGACTTTTTTATTGACTATGAGAGCAAACAGTCATATCAAATTGGTGCCACTGGCATATAATTAAAACTACAGGGCACCCTTAATGATCTCTGACAATGATCGCGTGTGTGTTTTTTAAATATAGCATGCACATTTTGTCCAATTTGAGCTCTTTTTTCCTGTTGCTTTTGTCCTCTTTCTGAGTGGATATTATTCATGAACTGGGTCTTTATTATCTATTTGGCCATCTGCATAGCATTGGCCATAGTCCCCTGTATTATAATTTTGAGTGAAAATAAGGACTATTGGAGATTGCAACCCTAAAAATAATAAAGATAAGTACACAAATGTGAAAAGCATAAAGCAAAACATTTGGAATGGAGGTGAGGTTTGGAGGCTCATGCCACGGGGGTAGAGTGAAAATATAAAATGTTCCCTGCAGTTGTTCGGGAACTAACCAAACTAGCATCTACTTGCACTGATGAGAGAGCAGGCGGCTCCGAGAGGGGCGCTTCTTTGTGCTGCAATGTCTTTGAAAGGAAAAGCAAGCTTTTGTTTCTTTCCCACGTTCTCTCTGGTAGGAAGTGTTCACACCTTAAGCAGGGCGGTGGCTCCAACAACAGTAAGTTTGCCAGGCTCTAGGTCCCTTGTTCTCAGTTTAACGAAGGGAGATTTTCTAAGAAGTTGACATAGTAGAATATATTTCCAGTTTGCAACATGAGTGAGCTGTGAGCGTAACTGAGCGGAGGAGCACTTTGCAGCGTGCCTGAGGCCCTGGGTTCCATCCCTACCACAGAGTGAATGAATCAGTAAATAAAGGCAGGCCCAAAAAGTATAACTAAAACCTAGAGCAATTATTCGATTTCTAAAATTTACTTCCTTTGTTTGATTGTCCCCATTTCCTTTTCCTTCTGATCTCTTCTTTTCTTTCTGAGATTCTCTTGATCAGGGTCAACTTACCATTTTACCCCTTTTGCTTGTCCAATCTTTCCTGTAGCCAAAGGAAAGCCATCCAAATTAGCTGACTGAAAAATGAGAATGGGTTAGGAAATAACCATCTTCTGAGGAGAATAAATACATGGGCTGCGTCTATGACCTCAAAGGAAAATATACAATACTGTAGTTGATTTTCAATGTTCCTTAACAGTTTTGCTTTCATCTAACTTCTATTAAACTAGAATAATGTTCAACTAAAGCTGTGCTTTTGCAAAACACACACGCATGCATGCATGCACTGCTTGAGCCCACTACCAAAGAAAGATGAATTCTGTCAATTACTTCATTATTAAGAAAATAAGTTATTTACTGGCACTTAATAGTCATTTAAAATAACTTACTTTTTATTTTTATCTTTCCCTCCCAATTCATTCTAATTGGTTCATGTATGCAGATAGTAACAACCTACATAACACAAAATTGTCAAATTTGGAAAGTTCAAACTAATCACTTTAGTATCCATACTGATATACCTAAAAATAATAGAGAAGTCCTAAATTTAAGAGCAATAACCCAGTTTCAAAAATAGCCTTTTGTGTATTTGCCCATGCTGAGTAAAATTTAGGTCATATATTTTCATTTTCACAAATAAACTATTATGAGTTTATTTAATGTGTATGGGGAAGATACTCTGGCCATTAAAAATGATTGACTTAATTTACTGATTTTATTTTTAAGACTATTTTGAGTGTAAATATTACCATGGCCCGTAGATATTAAACATTTCTGTCTTATTGAATGGCATGCAATTTTGATTTATATTATGAAATTTATGTTTACATAGTAATATGTTACCACCATTTGAGATTGGAGAAAGTAAAAATCTAATGTTATTTTATATGCCTGTTCTAAGCCACATAGTTCCATAAAATTGGTATAATCATTGACATTTAAAACCTTATCTAGATATGCATTTAATAATACAGCATAAGGTCTGGGATATAGCTCAGAGATAGAGCACCTGAATTTGATCCCCACCACAGGAAAAAGAAAAAGAAAGAAAAAAGAGAAAAATCATATTGCTCTTTAAGAAACTATATTTCTTCAAAAAATAAACTCAAACCCAATTTTTTCCCTTAATAGCAAGTCCACAGTCTCTCAAGACTTTCACTATTGCCAAAAGAATAAGCTGGTTAAAAAGGATGAATTTAAAAAAATTTTAGTGCTATGATGTAATAGAAATACTGCTGATAATATCAAGAGACACTGCCAAGGTGAAATGTTTGTGTCAGCACCACTTGCCTGAGCCTCTCTCTTTTATGGTTCCTGCAGCTCTCCCTCAAAGTACTGTCTTTTTTTTTTTGAGACGGCTCTCACTTTGTAGTTCAGGCTGGCCCTGAGCTCAGCCTCAAACTCACATCACAGCAATCCTCCTGCCTCTGCCTCCCGAGTGCTGGGATTACAGGCGTGAGCCACCATGCCCGGCACTGTGGTATGTGGTACTGGTTGCTGGTGAGCGCGAGTCTCCACGCCCAGTATGGTATGTGGTTACCGGGGATTGAACCCGGGTCCTTGCGCTTGCGAGACAGGCGCCGGAACCACTGAGCTAAATCCCCGGCCCTCAAAGTACTGTCTTGTGCTAAATGCAAACATCCCTTCACCATAGCTTACACTGCCGAGTCTAACCAGGAGCCCCAAGGCAGTGCAATGTACAGGGCCTCTCTCTACACTCATGCATCATCCCTCAGGGCCTCGCTCTACACTCATGCATCATCCTGAGGGAGCGTTAGAGTTGTGTACCAAGGTGGACTTCAAGGAACAGGGTACTGACGTACTTGGGTGGAGCATGCGGCTTCTGGAGTATTTCTATAGCTGTTTTTAAGTGTCACCGACGATAATCTTAAAAGCTGTCTGAGAAGACAAGATCTCCCATTTCTGACCAGATCCCTCCTTATGGCTGTGAGAGTTTAATTTTCATTTAAATAACAATAAATATAGGCATAAGGGTTTGAGATGAATTATTGAAGCCCTTTAGCCATAACCATTACATTCTGCCACCAAATGAGCTGCTGTTCTCACTTTGTTTTATGGGCTCCGTGAAGCCTGTGTTATTATATCTGCCAAATAAAACCCAGCAAACCATGCAAATGAAAATATAATCTTTTATTTTTCATAATCGCAGAATGCACCATATATAGTTTTATCAATTCCTCTGCATCAGCTTCATTGCTATTAGGACCTTACTTTTAAGACACTTAAAAGCATCTATAGAAAGGGAAAACATCTCTTTATTGGAAGTGCCTTCATTTATATCCACTGGTCACTTTTGTTTTTCGTTGAAGCTGTACTTGAAAGATGAGGAGTAATTCCCTTCCTGATATTTTTAGCTCTTTGTGGTTCAACTAAGGTCATAGACTTTTGCTGTCATGATAAAGATCCAAAAGATTATATAGTTTTCAAAGTATGGAAGATTCTAGTTTGTTTAAAAACAATGGAGCTCTTTCCCTTTTTTTTTAAAGAGGTCTCTCCACTACCTGGGATGGCCCCACACTTCTGGGTTCCCGTGATCCTCCTGCCTCAGCCTCTGTAGTAACTGGCACTATAGCCATTCACCACTGGGCACATGAGAATTTCTTCTAGTTTCAGCATGGCCCAGATATCTGAGAAACAGCAACTTAGTAAACTGATGGTGAACTAGCCCTGCAACTCACCAATCTTAGTTTGGGGCCTTGGATGAATCAATACTTCCTTTCAAGATGTTCCACCAAGAAATGAAAAGAATAGATTGATGCCTCTTAGTTTTGAGAGGTAACTCATCTCTAAAAGATGAAATATGTTTTCTTTTCTTTTTCCTTCATCTTTTCTAAGAGGTAGGATCTCACTGTTTCTCATGCTGACCCCAAATTCTTAGGCTAAAGCAATCCTCTTGCCTCAGCCTCCTGTGTACACGGGGACACAGGGGTACAATACAGTGCCTGGCTTGATGAAATATTCTGTATAAATGTTAGAGAATTTCTATGATCTTAGGAAGAGTAAAATACCTACTGTGTTCCCAGAGGGAATTTCTGTGTTGGCTCAGAGAACCCCCAAGAGCCTAAATGGCCACTTTTCTGATGGTCTATATATATGCTATTTGTTCTGGGTCAGAAAGGAGCATTATAACACGTAAAGCACTGATCTTACCTCTAGTCTCTGGAAAAATGCAAAGATAGAAGTCACCTCTTTTCATCTCTCCTTCCCTTCCTTCCCTCCTCCTTCCCTTCCAGTCCTTTCCTCTCTTTGTTGTTCTTTCCTTTCCTTTCTGTTTCCTTGTAAATACTTCGTGAATGCTTATTATGTGCTAAGCCATATTCTAGCAGCTAAGGATACAGCTGGTCACATTATAGAAAAAGGCTCCATCCAGAGAGCTGATTATGTCCATATCAAGAAAAACAGAAAATGAAAAATAGGGTCTAGGATGCATGAGACCTTGGATTAGATCTTTAGCACCACAAAGCAAACAAACAAACAAACAAACAAACAAGGAAGTATCTCAGATCATGGAAATTTTCCTTACTTACTTTATCAGCATAGTTCAACCGTGGCTCTTCCCAATGCCAGTGTGTACATCTGGCACTAGATAAGCTAGAGGTTTCGAATGGAGGCTGTTGTGTTTAGTACCAGGCATTGTATATGGAGTTCAGTCAATACTGAATGAATGCATTTATTTCTAAAACGTGATTGCTTATGTTAACAAGCAGATCATATCTCTCAGTGAAATAGAAACATAGCCCTGCACATTTTCAATAGGACAGTCAAAAACTATGTAATGAATTGGCTCTAAATTCTCACACTTTGTTAAAAAATCTACTTTGTATCAGGCAACGTCTTATCAGGAAAGTTAATCTCCTGATGTTGATACATGTGTTCGAGCACACACACACACACACACACACACACACACACACACACTTTATATGTACTGTGCACTTGTCATGCTTCATATCTGGGAAGAGGAAAATACTGAATATTGACGAACCAAGTTCCTCTACTCACCACTCAAAAGCCAGTACTTCAAAGACACATCGGTGGGAACAAAATCAGGTTTATTCCAGGGCCAGTGCTAAGAAAATGAAGTGGGCGACAGTCCTCAAAGCACCTTCTTTGGGGTCTCAGGTATGTGAATGGACCTTTGTAGGGAGAAAAGACAGACACAATAGTACAGTAGGTAGAAAGGCCAGATATTGGGTGGGGTCTTTGTCATCCAGAGTGTATCTCTTGCTCTCCATCACTGTAATATTGCAACTGACCTTGACCTCTTGGACCTGGTTCCCATATTTTCTTTAGACATTTTACTTTTTGCAAGTTAAAACATGTAGCAATTTATATGCTTTATGTTAGTTGATACCCAGGATTAAAGAATAAGGAAGGGCCTTGCATATTCTGATGTTATCTGAAGGTCACCAGAGGGTCTAGTTCTGTAAATCGGAAAGATTATTTAGTGTTTTACATCTTAATCATTTAGGTGAGGCTTTGCTTTGGAATTTAGAATGGCAGGCAAAGGGCGGGGAAGCAACAGTAACTCTCCCAAGGACACTGCCAAGGGAGTGGCCCCTGTTACACAAGTATATTCTAGTCCTCTTGAGTCGGGGCTGGTTCATAAGGCATTATTTATGGACACTTAATGAGACATAGTTTGACAAAAGATACTGGCATGGGGAGCAGAGCCCAGAAAAGAGTACTGGCATCTCTGCTTTCTTTACATTGCAACTGTTACCACCCCTTCGTGTGCCATCTCTGCCACACCGCCTCTTCCCCAAGCCACTTCCCTTCTCTTTATTGTTCTTCAATTATCCTACATTGTCACAGCCCTCCTACTACTCTGTAACACCCTCTCTAGTATTCCCTATAGAATATTTTTCTTTATATTGCTATTTTTCGCTTGTCTTTCGTCTCTGTCTAAAAATGCCTGTTGTGAATGAGTCTTTCTGTTTTGCTGCAGCTCTTAGAGTCTGTTCCCTGCACCTGTCGATACGTGAAGTGCTAAGGCAATTGGAGAATGATCGTCAGTTTCTTTTGTTGCTGTTTTGATGCACTGCCCCCCCCTTGTGACCTTGCTGAACAGCCTCAGTTTTGCAAAATAACTCCAGAGCAATGGGTTCTCAGATAAACATGCCAATACAGGGCAAACACAGACGGAACAAAGCTTCAAGACCTCTAGGAGGCATGTGAAATCTGTTTTCTCTGAACTGATGTTCGAGAAACACTTTTCCTATTGTCTCCCATAAAGTCATTACTGCAGATTCAATTTAAAATGCTTATTTTTACTGAGTTTAATTTAGATACACATTTGCATTGTAAAATGGGTACTTTAAAAATAATCATTTTAGTCTTAAGCATAAATGCTAGTTCTTTGTATGAAAAGCAACTTCCTGAGTTGCATGTGATTCCTCAGGGCAAAGTAAATTTCTGGAGTGAGATTTAACCTTCTGTTTGCTCTTATAACTGCAAGTAGTTAGAATTTGCTATGTGCCAAGACTTTTGTGCTGAATGTGTAGTTTCTTTATCACCCCGGACTTTAATTAAGATAGTTTATATTATTTATATTAGTAGGATTACTATGCATTTACAAGGCACCAACAAGGAATTATCCCTGCAAGAAAAAATCTTAATGTTGTGCAGAGGGGTTAATGCAGACACTTACACACAATAAAGTCATAAATATAAATAAATATAATTATTTCATGTATTGTTGGCACCTACCACATGGCAGAAAATTTACAAGAGTTATGATAATTCAGATCCATATTTCTTTTTTTTCTTTTTTCTTTTTTTTTGAGACAGGGTCTCACTTTGTAGTTCAGGCTGGCCCTGCGCTCAGCCTCAGGCTCACATCACAGCAATCCTCCTGCCTCTGCCTCCTGAGTGCTGGGATTACAGGCGTGAGCCACCACGCCCGGCACTGTGGTATGTGTACTGACTGCTGCTGGACATGAGTCTCCACGCCCAGTATTGTATGTGGTGACTGGGGATTGAACCCGGGTCCTTGAGCTTGCAAGACAGGCGCTGGAACCACTGAGCTAACTCCCTGGCCCCAGATCCATATTTCTTGCAAGTATTGCTAGTATTTAGATCATTTCTGGATGTATTGTTTTCCTTTCTGCTAGTTCAAGCTGTACTCAGGTGCGTATTTTGAACAAAAGAATACCTTTTTTACTTTACTATGATTTTTACAGAATTTTAGAACAATAAATATCTCCTAAAGACTTACATGAATATGATAGGCTCGTATTAAATCTTCTTAAACAGCCTATCATCTGGAAAAGTCATCTATTCAGATGTGTTACTTTAAAAATTAAAACTAAAAAGAAACCTATTGATGAAATAAATGCATCTTTTAATTATGCAAATTAATGCAACCTTCAACACAACAGATTAATTCTAGATGCATTTTAGATGCACTGTGTGATTGCCTATATACATTTACTTAGGGTAACATTTAAATAATTTTTAACTGAATTTCCACTAGTGGATGGTAGGAAGGTATTGTTTAGCAAGGAATCCTGCCAGCTTGGGGTTCAAAAGATCCCTGGATGGGCTAGAGGTGTGGCTCAGGGGGACAGCACTTGCTTAACACGAGCAAAGCCCTGGGTTCCACCCCCAGCACATGTGCACGTGCACATGCGCGCGCGCACACGCACGCACGCACGCACACCCCAGCCTACCCTGGGATTACATAAAGAGAATTATGAATGTATTCATAGCCCAAAGTTAACTATGAAAACACTGTACCTGCATTTTTTTAAAATTTTTTTTTTATTTTTTATTTTTTTATTTTTTTTATTTTTATTTTTTTTAGGTTTTTTGAGACAGGGTCTTGCTTTTGTGGTTTAGGCTGGCCCTGAGCTCAGCCTCAAACTCACATCACAATCCTCCTGCCTCTGCCTCCCGAGTGCTGGGATTACAGGCGTGAACCACCACGCCCGGCACTGTGGTATGTGGTACTGGTTGCTGCTGGGTGTGGGTCTCCACGCCCAGTATTGTTATGTGGTTACCGGGGAATCGAAGCCGGGCCCTTGCGCTTGCAAGACAGGCGCCGGAACCACTGAGCTAACTCCCCGGCCCTGTACCTGCATTTTTAAACTTGCATCTGCCAAAAGGTGCAGTGTGTACGCCTAAGGTTAGGTCAGTGAAGGTCAAGAGACAGAAAGAGGGTAAGAAAGAGAAAAAGAGGTGTAGGTAGAATAGCTCCTGAAATCTGTCTTTGCTTTTTTCCTAAATTCTCTGCAGTGGTCAGTACTAGTCCAGCAGGGGTCTCCTTCAGGCATTTTGCTGTTTATAAAAACACCTGTTTACAATGAGCTACTGAAAAGTGGCTTCACTGGAAGGACGGCTCTGGGATGACCGTGTCTCCTGCCCGTCTTTGTCCTTCACCCCGGCCAGCCCGAATGACTGTGGGGACTCGGTCTGCTTTCCGTGGGGGTGGGACCGGATACTGTGCGCGCCCAGGGTTTCTCTTCCAGAGTTTATGAAGATACCGCTTTTGTCTTCCGGGCGGGGAATCAGGCTAAATGGTCTCCAAGGTCAGATAAGTTCAAGAACTTACCAAATAGGTTCAAGTCTCACAGAACCCACAGGGAAGACTGGGTATAAAATGAGAATTACGAACGTCCATCCCAGGATATTTAACAGTGCTACTCTCAGCCCACTTCATTGTTGGGACAGGGGGTCCAGTTTGCTCATTTACTCTCTTTTCTCACTCTCTCAGCTGTGTCCCTGTACTTCCTTCTCCCTTCTCCCTGTTCCTTTCCAAAAGCTAGAAAATGGGGAGACACAGACAATGGGGAGCACCGGGGGGGGGGGGAGGTGGAAGAAAAAACTAAGTTAACAGAGTTTCATGAATCCCGCGACATGGAAGGTGAGCAGGCTTACTAGAAGCTTGAGCAAACTTTTCATTTAGTGTGTGCTTTGATCTCTCTGGATAACAGTATCACAGCCAGGTATGGTAGCTATTTTTAGCTACTCAGGATGCTAAGACAGGAGAATCCCTTGCACCCAGAATTTTGAGATCAACCTAGGCAATGAGACCACTGAGTGGGGAAAAATCCAGGTTTATACTATACTTTGTTATATCTTATAGTTGTTAATGTAAATATAACACCTAGCATTGTTAGGCTAAAATATTTAGCCTTTGCTATTTACTCTCATTTTTTAAAAAATCCAGTTACACATGAAGTTAATACAAAGTCAAGTTTCAAAAGTTAATTTCATTACTCTTTCCAACTTGAGCTGGTGGATAAAGTGTAGTAAAAATACTGATGTTTTTAAGTCCCTTAACCTGTAGTCCACATGTAAAAGTCAGACATTCATTTCAAGGAGTTACTCATCAAATTAAATTTTATTTGACCTGTCAGAATTTGATACTGTTAAATTGTTATTGGTTAAATGTATGTTACCAAAACATCTAACTTATTCTCCAGCAAGAACTCTGATTTCAGGACTCTCAGAAAAGTATAAATTAATTGGAACCATAGAGGAATGATATTCCTACAGAGAGAAAGCAATAGTGTATTTTCCCAATGTTTCATTATTGGTACTTTTTGCGCTTTCTTCCACATTGTGAGAAAAAAAAGGAAAGTAATTTAACTCTAAAATAAACAAGAAAAAAAAAAAACCAAACCAAAACAACAGGCTTCTTCCCCAACTGCAGCCACCAACTCTGTCACATAGCTTTGCGTCACCATTGATTTGCTAAAGTTGCTGTCCAGGGACGAACAGGCATCACTCCAAGGACCTAACTTAAATGAAGTTTTTAGAGCTTCAATTTTTACCTTCTATGATTCCAGTGGTCACAGGACAAAAAAGTGTTCATTCTGTATTATAATAGATCTGAGAACAGTCAAAAATTGTCTGCAGTTTATATGCTGATGACTTTCTAAAGAGGATTAAAAGCATCATTTGCACGATAAGTTTATAATTTAAATGAAGCCAAAGAACTTAACGGGGCAGAGAAAATCCAACTGTACAGGGAGCTCGCTTGACTGTCTTAGTAACGAAGGGGTGACATACTGCTTTCCTTAAATACCCGTTTAATCTCTCTTTCCAGTTATCAAAATGAATTGTGGTAATGAGCGTTAAAAGGAAAAAAACAATGGTCATAATTTTGATGTGCCAGGGTCTCTTCCTCCACATCTGCGGAGCTGTTATTCTACTTGTAGATACATTCTGTGAAAGCTTCTCCTAGATTTGCAACTTTGTTCTTAACTCCATACATTTGGGTGTCTAAAATTTTTTGTGGATAATCTGCAGGTTCTAATTTTCCCATGAAAGTGTTCGATATCTTGATACTATCAATTACGTGACATATATTTGTCCAGAGATCTGCTACTATCCTTATTTTTAACTTTCAACTGGTGAGAAATAGCTTTGACAACGCAAACACTTGTTTTCCCTTCCCCTCTTCCCTTGAATTGTTGGCAATGCATATATTCTTTTTAACTCTCTCTCTCTCTCTCTCAGAACATCTCAACCATCAGAACATTTATAAATGTTCCTAATTTGAAACATGTGAAACTGAAATTGGGCCTTTTAACAAAAGATGGGAAAGAATAAAAAACTCCAGTTAGTATAGGACAGCCTTGACCTCGGTGATGAGCTTCCACGAGGACACAGCGGCCGAGGAAACAGAACATCACTCCTGAGCTTAACCGGCTGTCCCGACGCTGTTTCAGTCGCAGGAATTTCGTGTCTTCTCCTTTCACCTCATTAGCAATTCAACATGTCTGATTTGCCCGCAGCATACTTTATGCTTTACCCATTTGACCTGGAACAAAGCGAAAGCAAACTTTGCCCAGCGGAAAGGTGTCCTGGCAAGTTGGTTAGCAACAAGCTTGCCAATCCGGGACGGTTAGCGAAGAATAAACACATTTCCTTTAGACTCATGTACTGACTTCCTCGCTGTGCAGTTTTCTAGTTTATTTTCTTGAACTTCCACCTCCCCGCCCCTCCCCCGCCGGCTATTCACCTTTTTTAAAATCACAATTCTTGATTTAACAAGATTTCATATTTCTCAAGTGCAGAAATTTCTGCCTTTTTGCCTGGCTGTGGCCAGCGATCAATACAACGGCTTAACGGCGAAAAAAAGGGAGTGAGCAAAACTTTATTTGAAGGTAGGGAACAGCGACACAAGGCTACCATCTTTCCTGGGTAAAGTTGTGGTTTGTTTCACAGCAATTAAAGAATCAGCTGAAATATCAATTTTACTAGAATGCCCTAAAATGTGGTCACTTCGCAACGTCTCGTAAGAGCGTGAGTAGAGGCAGAACACGCGGGTGCGGGAAGGCAGGCGCTCGGCTCCGCCTGTAACTTGACGAGACGCCCGGAAAGCTGCGCCGCCCTCAGCTGCTCGCCCGAGGTGCACCTGGCGGGACGGCGCGGCGCGGAGCTGGCGCGCGAGCGGGCGGGGACCTGGGCTGGGCGCAGGCGGCCGCCTGAGGCCACACTTGAGTCCTCAGCGTCTCCCAGTGCCCAGCCAAACCCAAGCACGTTTAAAAAGTATATTCATGGTCGCCACGGTGCACACCGAAAAGCCTGCTCCGCACCCCCAAAGTGCGCGGGGACTCGGAGCCTGGAAACAAGCCCCTCCCAGAGCAGCTGTCGCCGCCGCCTGCGGGCTCCTTTCACTTTCTCACGGCCAAGTCACCCAGAGGGGCGCCGCTGCCGACACCGCCGCCGCGCCCGAGGACTCCGCCCCGCGCCGCCTTGCTACCGGCCCCCACCCGCCCGGGCCCCGCCCACCCCCACAGTTACCCCCTGCGATTGGCAAGCGCGGGCGGCAGCCCCAGATAGCCTCTCCCATTGGCTGGAGCCCTTTGTCAGTCCGCTTTTGGCCCGCCGCCCCCTCCGCCCTCTGTGAAACAACGGCCTCTTATTGGAAGAGTTTGCGGCCTGGGGGCGGGCGGGGAGCGCCTGTCCTGCCGCTTTCGGTCAATCGCAGACGCCCAGCGTGGGCAGGGGGAGGCGGGGGGCGGGCTGAGGGGGGAACATCTGGCCGGCGCCGCCGCGTGCGTGCGTGGTGCGTCCTCCCGCCCCCTCCCCTCCCCCGCGCCGCCCCCCCACCCCCCTCCCCCCGGCCCGGCGGCTCCGCGTTCGCTCCCTCGCTCGCTCCCTCGCTGTGTCTGGCAGGCTGCGGCCGCCGCTGGGCTGCTGCCATGGGGAGCCGTTGAGAGTGGGGCCCTCTTCGCTCCGCCGCGCTCCTCCGGCTGCCAGCGGGGGTGGGAGGGAGGGAGGGAGGGGAGCGGGCGGCGGGGCCGGGGCCGGGGGGGTGGGGGGCCGGGAGGGAGGGGGCCCGCGGAGGAGGAAGCCCACCAAGTCCGGCGGCAGCGGCGGCGGCCGGGAGGAGGCGGAGGCGGCGGAGGACGCGGCGGCGGGGACGCGGTGACTTAGGGCCGCTCCGTGTGAGTCCCGCGCCGGCCCCGTCCCTGACCCGCGCCCCTCGGCGCCCGGAGCCCCCTGGCGGGCGGGGGCGCCAGCTGTGCGGCCGGGCCGGCGGGGCGATCCAGGCGGGCGGCCGAGCCGGGCCGGGCCGGCGCCCCCGCGAGTGGAGTTAGTTTGTGCGGGCGGAGCGGCGGGGGGCGGCGCAGCTGCGGGAGGCCGGGCGGGCGCGGGGCCGGGGCCGCCGCAGCTGCGGGGCGGGCGGTGCGGACTCCCAGCTCGTGCCGCGCCCCCCGGCCGGTGCAGCTGCGGCGCGGGGCGGGCTCGGCCGTTGCAGCTGCGGCGGCGCCTCTCGGGTGCGGAGGGCGGCGAGCTGGGGGAGGGGGCTCGGGAGCCGCCGCAGCTGCAGTGGCGCCCGGGACGGCCGCGGCTCCGGGGACCGTGCAGCTGCAGTGCGCCGGGGGTGGGGGGGACGGCCCCCTCCCGGGCCGGGCCGGGCCGGGCCGGGCCGTTGCCGGGAGGCCCGGGGCTAGCGCACCGCGGCGTCGGGGAAGCGGTAGCAACCGCCCTCCTCCCGCTGGCTTCTTCTTGCGACTTTTCTTTTGTTGTTGCCGTGACCCGGGTCTGTTTTCTTGGCTGTTGTTGAAGGTGTTTTCCTGCTGCACCGGCTCTACGCCCTCCACCTCCTTCCCTGTGGTTTTCACCTTCCTCTTTCCCCGTGTGCTCTAAGCACGGGCAACTACGTAAAGATTTGCATTTCTTCCCGGCTCGGCGCCCCCCACCCCCGCCCGCACTTCTATGAAAAACAAAACCCTAACCTCTCAAAACCCCCGTGGATCGGCGGGAGCGGGACGTGAAGGGGTTGATTTGTGGAGTGGGAGTCGCTGGGGTGCGGTGCTTGGGGCTCATTAAGCTGTCACTCACCCCCCACCCCACTGGGTAAATGGGGTGATTAATGTCTGATATATTGGAATGGGGCGAGGGCATTTGTGGAGAATAGGTTGTGTCGCTTGGGGAGAAGAGTGGCTTGTGAACTCGGCGTTCATTATTATGTTATTCACCGCGAAGTTAGAGAAAGTTAGGTTTGTGACTTTGGGAGAGCGAGGACAGAGCAGAGTCCTTGGGTTTTCTTATCCTTTAACTCTTGGACGCGGTTACGCGGAGGCTGGGACTCCTGCGTCTCAGGCCCCAGCTTCTCTGCTTCTCACCCTCCCAAGTGCCTTGTGGAAAAGTGCTTGACATTCATAGATGTCGCAGCACCTTGCAGGGCGCTGGTCAGCCCAGCCCGGGTTACATTACCGTTTCATCAGCCACTAGAAAAGACTCACAAACTCTAGCTAAAAAGTTCCTAAACTTACTGGACCTGTCTCGTCCCCCGCCCCCTACGCCTTTCCTTTGAAAGGTTTTCTCATGATCAGAAACTGATTACAGAGTGACCAAAAAAAAAAAAAAAAAAAAAGTTATGGGACACAGATCAAGGGAAGACAAGGTTTGGCTTTTTCTGAGCAGAAAGATCAGATAGGCAGGTGGAACATTAATTTTAAGGGATTGTAGCAGGTTGTATCACTTTATTAATTTGTGTCATTGAACTGAAATACTTTCCAGGATTTCAGAAAGTGCAGTTTCAGCTTGTTGATACTGAGAATTGAAATTTGCATTTGCTTTGGCAGTGTGAAAAATCTTCCCGAGAAGGTAGTTGCGGATAGGTTGTTAAGTAAGAGTGAAATAAGGTGAACCGGGCTGAAGTAATAGTTCCCAGTAAGTCTGCCAGCGTTTCAGTGATGTATACCATTATCTGCACAGAAAAAAAGCCCGGTAATAATGTTGAAATGGGACTGGAGATGTCAAATGGGTTGGTTTAAAAATATCCCTTAGCTGCCTTTGAAACTAAACGTTGGAGTTGAATAGAAGTGAGTCTGGATTTCCTGAATAGCACCGTGGCTTGAGTGTGCTGTCAGCCCGCAAGCCAGTCCACCAACTTAAGACAGAAGTGTTGCTATTCCATAAATACAGTAGAACTCCATATGCTGAGTTTTTCAATTTCTTCTGTTAGAAAGTTTGAGGAAAAAAAAGGAAGACTTTGAAGTATTTTGTTTATACTAACAGAAGAGAAAAGTTCTCCTAAGAAAAAGCTGGTGGCAGGAGTGTAGAGGAGTAGCATATGGCATTAAAAGGAGCACAGCTGGAGGTAGCATTTCCATCTGAACATGATGTCAGAGCAGCTGACAGCCTGCCATCCCTCAGCCTTTTATTCTAACACACAGACAGGGAGTTAGTGTGTGCGGATCTGTGGTGGAGAAGGTACCTCATTCCTCTCTAACATCATCTCCACTTTGCATCTGTCTCTCTTAGTCTGCTTTTTTTCCACCGATGTAACAGACCTGGAGCCAGGAAGACTCAGAGGAAAGGACTTAATCAGGTTTATGTGTCCTAAAGGTAGGAGTAGCAAGAGATTAGATTGAGCATATTTCTGTTTTGGTGTTTTGTTTATTTAATTTAAAAAAAATCACATTACTTTTCTAACCCAGTTGAGGAATAATATATGAAATTGAGTATTAAATAATGATCTTGCTGGAGTTGAAAGTCTTGGGCTTGCTTAGTTTTAATTTTTATCCCTTTTGCTTGAACAAGTAAATAACTTTAATACACAGAAATATTTCAAGTTTTGAAATGTTAAGAAAGGCTTTGAAATACTGCTTTTTGAGAGCACGTTGGATTAACATGCTTTTTTTATTGTTCACTGCTATTTAGATTCCTTTTGCTTGAGGGGGGCAGAAATAGTAAACTGTCTGGAATCCAGCATTCAAACTTATATGAGAAGATTATTCTAGTTAAGAAGCTAGATTGTTGTGTAATTAATTCCACTGTGAAACTTTATTCTTCAAAAACATTCAGCAGCACTACTGAAACATACAGCTGTAGTGCTTTTGAAACCGGAGGTTTTTTTTTAAGATGAGAGGGGGGGAAAAAGGCAAAAAACAAAAACAAAAACAAAAACAAAACCCAAACTTTTGTCCTAAGGAGAATAGTTTGACTGGTTTCCTCATTTCTCTTTCAAATACATATTTAAGAGATCTTTTATTTCAGCATAACAATAATTATTTGCAGGAGTTTTGTGTTAGTGACTAATTTAGAACTTGTAGATTTGAGCTGCCTGAATTGGCCAGACAGCTGTAATCGCACTCCTCTATTCTTAATCTCTTTATCTGGGCAGCAGCTGCCATATGGCCACAGTCAGCTGGATCAGATGTTTATAAGCTTCCTTCTTCGTCCCTCTCTGTCCTCTCAGCCTCCTAATTTGATCACGGCTACCTTGTGAGCTGCCCTCCAATCTTTATTTTTAGCCCTCTCAAGGATTAGGATTGATGTTAGCTGTGGGGCACTTAAAGTGATTGTATTGTAAATCTTGGTTTATTCTAGCAGTGGCATCTTGCAGCGTGGATCTGGCTTTCGGATGAAAGTTTTAGTCTGTCTTGGGCGAAGTATAGAAGAAGAAGGGAAGTGATTTCTGAATATTAAATTAATCTGTCTTCATCCTCAAATTGCACTTGCTGAGAGGAGTGGTGTAGAGCCTGGGTTCTGGTCACAGGAAAGGGGAAGTCTGGTTTTCTTTATTTTTACAGAGTTCACCCACTAAGGTTGAATTTTGACCCTTTGTACATCTTTGCCTTTCCTGTCTCTCCATTTCACCCTCCCTTACCAGAAAATGAGGCAAAAATGCCTAGCTGAATGAATTGAAGCTAGTAAGAAAACAAAATACATCATGTTATGTTGAAACAAAGTATATTCTCTTGAAGAGGTGAGGCAGATCCAGAAAAGAGGTTTTTCCAGAAAGGCTTTTAAAAAAAAGTTGAATCTGTAAAGCTTTTGAATTTCCCTTAAGAGCGGTATGCCCGTGTTTTAAAAAATGTGAATTAATTTTAACGTGGAACTTGTTTTGCCGTGTAGCAGATTGAAGTTTAGGTGAAAATTTTCAGAGTTAATTAAAGCCTCTTTTGGTTCCTAATAGTGTAGAAGTACAGATTCTACCAAAAAAAATTTTTTTTTCTCTCAGTTCATTAAAAAAAGTGTTTGGATTTGTTCATAGTAAAGATGATCTTCCCATCTGTCGGTATAGTTCCTTCTGATCTCCTGCATGTGTGCTCTACCTGCAGATCTTACAGCATTAACATCTGTTTTTATACACAGGGCTTTGTTGTCGTAACACTGTGACTTTAAAAGTAAGTTGTTGGCTGATTTCTGGACTAATTATGCGATTTCATTTTTTTTTCCTTGACTCAGCCAAATGTGTGTGTGCTTAAACGATGCGGAGTACAGTCAGATTACCAAAGTATGAAACAGAAAGAATGGTTAACTGAGTCTTCCTGAATCTTCCAGAATATATCTGGGACTTTCCTTTGTTCATGCTGAGTTGTCCTCTTTGAAATTAAAGCTGTCTTGTAGTTTAATGAAGAGCATAATTTGATATGTAGAGTTCGCTAAATTTCTTCTCAAAGATTTTAGCTCTTGCCCTCAGTAGGAGGCTGAAGTTACATGTAGGCTTTTAAAATTTGGTCAGAAGTTGAGGGAAGGTAGAGATGTGTTCAGTCTGCTGGGGTAAGGAAGTTCGGGAAGTGCACATTTTCTTCCTAAATTTAGATCCTGGGTGTGTGATTCAGTAGTGCATGGGTGATAAGCCTGATTAAAATTCAGGGACATGTATCCCGGCAGCCAAGGCAGAATTATTATTTTTTATATGGGGACCAGAGTGCTGGAAAGTTGTTCCTGCCTGGGTTCTAATGAGAAATTCCTCTTTCCTCAGGTTATGAAGACAGTATGGAGTTTCCAGACCATAGTAGACATTTGCTGCAGTGTCTGAGCGAGCAGAGACACCAGGGTTTTCTTTGTGACTGCACTGTCCTGGTGGGAGATGCCCAGTTCCGAGCGCACCGAGCTGTACTGGCTTCATGCAGCATGTATTTCCACCTCTTTTACAAGGACCAGCTGGACAAAAGAGACATTGTTCATCTGAACAGCGACATTGTTACAGCCCCCGCGTTCGCTCTCCTGCTTGAATTCATGTATGAAGGGAAACTCCAGTTCAAAGACTTGCCCATTGAAGACGTGCTAGCAGCTGCCAGTTATCTCCACATGTATGACATTGTCAAAGTCTGCAAAAAGAAGCTGAAAGAGAAAGCCACCACAGAGGCAGACAGCACCAAGAAGGAGGAAGATGCCTCAAGTTGTTCAGACAAAGTTGAGAGCCTCTCGGATGGCAGCAGCCACATGGCAGGCGATTTGCCCAGCGATGAAGATGAAGGAGAAGATGAAAAATTGAACATCCTCCCCAGCAAAAGGGACTTGGCGGCCGAGCCTGGGAACATGTGGATGCGATTGCCCTCAGACTCAGCAGGCATCCCGCAGGCTGGTGGAGAGGCAGAGCCACACGCCACAGCAGCTGGAAAAACAGTAGCCAGCCCCTGCAGCTCAACAGAGTCTTTGTCCCAGAGGTCTGTCACCTCCGTGAGGGATTCAGCAGATGTTGACTGTGTGCTGGACCTGTCTGTCAAGTCCAGCCTTTCAGGAGTTGAAAATCTGAACAGCTCTTATTTCTCTTCACAGGACGTGCTGAGAAGCAACCTGGTGCAGGTGAAGGTGGAGAAAGAGGCTTCCTGTGATGAGAGTGATGTTGGCACTAATGACTATGACATGGAACATAGCACTGTGAAAGAGAGTGTGAGCACTAATAACAGGGTACAGTATGAGCCGGCCCATCTGGCCCCTCTGAGGGAGGACTCGGTCTTGAGGGAGCTGGATCGGGAGGACAAAGCCAGCGATGACGAGATGATGACCCCGGAGAGCGAGCGGGTCCCGGTGGAAGGGGGCATGGAGAGCAGTCTGCTGCCCTATGTCTCCAACATCCTGAGCCCCGCGGGCCAGATCTTCATGTGCCCCCTGTGCAACAAAGTCTTCCCCAGCCCTCACATCCTGCAGATCCACCTGAGCACCCACTTCCGGGAGCAGGACGGCATCCGCAGCAAGCCGGCGGCCGATGTCAATGTGCCCACGTGCTCACTATGCGGGAAGACTTTCTCCTGCATGTACACCCTCAAGCGCCACGAGAGGACTCACTCGGGGGAGAAGCCCTACACATGCACCCAGTGCGGCAAGAGCTTCCAGTACTCGCACAACCTGAGCCGCCACGCCGTGGTGCACACGCGCGAGAAACCACATGCCTGCAAATGGTGTGAGCGCAGGTTCACACAGTCGGGAGACCTGTACAGACACATTCGCAAGTTCCACTGTGAGTTGGTGAACTCCTTGTCGGTCAAAAGCGAAGCACTGAGCTTGCCTACTGTCAGAGACTGGACCTTAGAAGATAGCTCTCAAGAACTTTGGAAATAATTTTATATATATATATACATAATATATATATATAAATATATATATATACATATATACATAGATCTCTATATAGTTGTGGTACGGTCTAAAAGCAGTCTTGTTTCCTGGAACTAAAAAGTTGGGATCTTAACTTGTTTTTGCACTTTAGAATAATAGCATGAGAATCTCACTAATTTAGCATTCTGATAAAGGAAACTTTAGAGCAAGTCAGAGAATAGAGAGGTATCTTTCCTTTGAGGAGTAGGTGAAGTAAGCCAATACGAACCTTCTAAACAAATTGTCCTACCACACAATGCTTTCATGTGGCTTAATTTTGTCAACACTGCATTGTCTGGAGTCCTTTTTTTGTGCCCCACATTTTTTGTTGTGTTTTTTAAAGTAGAAATTCCCTCCAGTTTTATTAGCCTCTGTCTCAAATTGCATGAACCTTTTCTGGCTGTTGGAAACCTGAATGCTTTTAGACCCAAATGGAAAATTTCTGAAATGCTGGATTATCTATTTTTAAACAAGCAGTTGACTTAAAACTTTCTGTGGCAACTTCTGGTTTTCTGACAGTTCCCAATGAGAGAAATTCTGAAAGTACACTGGGATCACTGGGACACTGTCTTTGTGAAGGTTTGCTTGGGATGAAAAAGGATATTGCAGCTTCAGCAGTGTTGAACTGTGTGTTTAAAAATGTGAATTACTGTTCTTGTATACTGTAATTGATTACACGGGCTGGGGGGGTGTCAAAGAACTTGACAGGTTGTGTTGATGCTCTTAGTTGAGTCTTGAAAAGTAAATATTAACGCTACAGAAATGCATGAGTTCAATATATTTTTTGTCTTTGTTTGCATTGTATAACTTTAACGAGTGAGTTTAAAATTATTTAATTTTCTTAGAAAAATAGCACCATTTGGAAAAAACTGGTGTTATGAAGAACGTAAATGCACTGTTTTTATTTTTATTTTATATAATTTAAATTGACTTTCCCGCTGTCTTTAAGTTGAAACTGTTAAGCTGAATAAAAACTTAAGCTGCAAATTGATAACTTCGCTACATAACAAGGAACATATACATGTTTACAAATGGCTTAAAGATTTGCATGTGCAGTGTGCATTTATAACAAACTTCTAATTGCACAAAACCCATGCCAGCTCAAAGTTTAGGTGTACACATTTGCCCAGTTGAGCATTTTTAGAATAACTACTGCACAAATTGACAATAGGTCATTCTCTTTTTTTTTTTTTCTCCCCTTTTCTGCCCCCCCCCCACTCATGAAAAGATTCTGTGGACTGAAAAAAGCCCCAGGCTGAAAGGAATGGACTGCCTTGATTGACATGGGGAAGGGGGTTAGTGGACTATGTGTATCGGCAGCAGAGGCTGCAGGCCCAACGTGTGGTTTTAATGACCAGCGCACAGGGCAAAAGCATTTTGCACAGTGTTTGTTTTCCTGTCTTGCACTTACAAATAAGGTCTATGGGAGTAGCATGGAAAACGTTTGCTGTTTTTCCCTTTTTTTTTTTTTAATTGCTTTTGTTTAAAATTTGATCGCCTTAACTACTGTAAACATAGCCTATTTTTGTGCTTAAGATACTGAATGGAAAACTCCATTGTGTGTTGCTGGACTGTTTTGGAAATATTTGGTCAAATGTGTGTTAATTTGGCTGTAATGGCATTTAAAGCAAACAAACAAAAAAAAAAGCTGTGAAAATGGCCTTGGAGCATTATCTTTAGTTACTTGAAGAGTTTCTAGTTTTTTTAAATACAGTTTATGTTAAAATAATTTTTATTAATTTAGAGAAGACAATCAATGTCTGTGAGGAAAACGGACTTTCTTTTGGATTTTCTTTTTGTGGTCATCGTGAGTGATTGCTTCTTCCTTTTCTTAGTTTCACATTCTTCCTTTGTTCTAAAACTTAGACTGACATCTAGCTTTGACAATCATAGTACGTTTTATTTTCCTGAGGGGGGAATAACTTATAATGCTGTTTAGTTTTGTACTATTGGTGTGTTGGTGAATTTTTAAACTGTGTGCTAACTGCAATAAATTATATGAACTGAGCATTTTGTGTGTATGTGTGTTTGTATTATGATCACATAATAGGTAGGTTCTAAGTGTGGTACCAAGTGTCTTTCATATCCGTTCTGTTCAAAATGAGCAAATATTCCAATTTAAATGCACATTTGAGACATAAGACCCATTTTCTAGTCTCAGAAAGTTGAGGTAATTCCCTAGAAACTTGTCAGTCGGTGAAACTTCAAGTGCAGCGTAGGGTTTGTACGATAGACTGTCCAACTACTACGACTACTAATCCATGTACCGTAAAGTCACTTTTCATATGTAATTTTATCCTACGTTGATTGGTCAAATCTACTCTTGTGTTCTGGTTTAAGTGGAAAATTGAAGGAGACCGGATGTCTTAATTTGGAAGACTGCTCGACTAATGAATGGTTTGGAGGCAATTGAATCAGCAGGCACTCACTCGGTTGTTCGGGGTTAGCTATATGCATCCTTTTTATTGCGGGGAAAACTTGAGTCCCAGGTTTTCTCCAATTTTAATTTGTAAATGTATATGCCTTTAAAAAACTCTTCCTCAGCTCTTGTGATTGTCCCATTTTCCAGCCAGTCAGGGTGTGTGCCTGGCTGCGTGAGAAGCATTGCTGACTGACCCAGGGACTTCACACTCACTCGCATGGGACTGCGGGGGAATTGTCACAGCCACCCTGAATTGCGCACAGGGCTAAGCCCTGACTAGAGAGATTTGTAAATTCTGAAGTCTAACTGCCAGTCCTCAGGACGCATATTAAATTTTTATACTATTACATATTATGTTAAATGATTTGTAGTAAGGTCAATAATATTCTTAACATTTGTAGAAGTAGAATAAGACGTGGGGCTTGAGTATATATCACAGAAGCTCCCTGATATCTTTGGAAAAGGAATCTACAAAGATTGTTGTAAAGCACCATTGAAAATTTATCATTTGGAATCCTACATTTTCCCTTTTTATTGAAAATACATGTGCAGTTTTTACTCAATTTTAACCAGCTGAACGTTTCACATGAAAGGGGAATATACATTTGGACTCTGAAATAATTTCTTGAGCAATTACAAACTTATGGAAAAGGACATTGACAAAAGGATATCAAGAAGGACAAGGACGTTTCCCAGTCTGAGTAACAGCGCTTCCTGAAGATACTGAGAGTGCAATTATCATTTCATTCCCCTGACCATCTAATTTCCAACAAGCATTATCTTAACAAACTTAACCAGATATCCTCACCAAAATAATATTTGGCAATGATTTGAAAATAACTCCTTAAAACATTGCAGAACTAGAACAGAATATGAATTTTACAAATTGCCACATTTGATAAGTGAGACGCTGGAATGAGTTTGATACATTAAAGAAAATTTGTCACATGATCACATTGGTAACCGTTAAAATGGATCCTTCCTCTGACATCTGGCCTGATCCATAAGTATATTTCTAAAATAGGGTTTCACTTACTTTTGAAGACATCTTTTTCTTTCAGATAATCACTTATTCCCTGGATCGCTGTGGGCACAGCGCTGTGTGCTAGCTGTGCTCTGGGGAATATGTAAGAAGTATGAAATGCTAAGGGTGCTGGCTTTGGATTTCCTTTCTAGTTAATTATGTTATCAGATTAATAGGTGAATCAAGTGGAGTTTTTCTTTAATAGACTTGTCATGAATATCTACAAACATTTTTGGAAAGTTAATAAAAGGAGAACATGAGAAGTATCTAATGGCTCACATAATGACGGAACTTATTTTCCCAAGTCTGGTTTTGAACTACCGGCCACTGAAAGAAATATTTATTTTTTTAAATCTAAGAAATGACTCTACTTTTAAAATCATGAACTTTTATGTGTATGGGTAAAACAGACTGTATAAAAACTTAGTTTAAGAATTAAAAAAAAAATCTCAAAATTTCTTATATTGTAGGACATTTTATTCCTGTAAAGCTTAACATGGTCTTTGCTTTCTAATCAAAAAAGACAAAAGTGCATGCCTGTGGTAATTATAAAATTTAATGTAGGTACTGATCTAAGTTTTTATAAATATTTGTTGCAATGTTTGAAATCACTGATGAGGTGCAGTGAATGAAGCAAGTGTGAATTTTGAAATGCAGGGAAGAAAGATCTGTCTTCATTAAAGTTTTTTGCCCTTAGAATATTAAAGACAATATCTTTTAAAATAAATAATTGTATTTTTTAAAAGCAAAGAGCGTTTAGGAATTTCATTTTGGCTTGAGTCCAAGTTTTTTACACCAACACGATTTTGTTCCTTATGTTAAAAAAAAAAAATTCTACCTTTTGCCTACAGAAGCGCGGCAAAACATCTTTGTATATGATCCTTCCATCTACGACAACTACTTTTGATCCAGTCAGTTCTATAAAAGGAAACATTTCATGTTTGTAACCCTCCCAGTCCCACTCAGACTTACTTAACATTATAAAAGGATAGCGCAGCAGTCAGATCTTATTGATGGTACCGAACAATTTTAGATATTCATTTTCAGAGACACTTTAGAAATTAAACTTCCAGTGATTTTTCAAACCAACTTCTTAAAAAAAAAAAAACCCTCTACTAATTAAATTTGTAATTTCTTGTGAGAGAAGCTGAACTCCAAATGTAAAACAGCATGTTGAGGAAAGGTAAGATCTTGGAACTAAAGGTTTAATTTTTTCCCCCTAGTTCAAGTACTTTACTTAGGATAAGCTGTTAAATTATCCAGATAATTGGAGCATATAGAATCATTTTTTCTTAAAATACTTAAGTCTTTAAGAGAAATTTTTTTTTTGAAAAAGGGTGAATCATGCAGTTGCCCTTCCTAATTTTCATATTTACTAATTGACTGTTTATCATAATTTCTAGTTTTACGTGTGATACTTAATCTTCGACGGATAGTTAACAAAACAAAAAATCCTCTCAAAACCAGAAATTTTCTTGAATTTATGGCCACTTGTTCCCAAATAAGACATTACTTTAGGAATGGGTTTGCAGTTAAGTTTGTGACTCGTTATAGGAAGCATTCTCTCTAGTTAGTTTGGCAGAAAAAGAGTGAAAACCCAATTTGGCTTTAAAATGGAGCACATTAGTCAGTAACAGTTTCAGTGAGGATATTTGAGAGTGGCTTTCGGAGGCCGTGTGGCACCCATGGAGTCCGTTCACGGAAATGACGGGCTTAGGGCTTGTTCGGAGCTCTGTAGTTAATCATTAAATCAAGTAGCGTTTATTAAATGTCAGTACGCATGCTTAATATGCCTATATAGGAATTTTAGAGTCCTATTGCCCCAAATATTCAAGCTTGTAAAATGTATATTTGCAGTTTCTAGAAGTGGAGCTTAGAAGATGGATTAAATCTGTTTCTGCATATAGTGCCTATAGAATGGTACTGAACCCGAAAAACCTTGTGCTCTGTCCAACCAGAGCTAACTTTTGATATGGGACGTATCAAAAATTAGGGACATTAAAGAATGTACCCTAATCATATATGGTTTATAAATGTATGTTACTTAAAACCATTTATAAACATAAGACATGTTCTTTTACTAAAAATGCATGCTTAATGTAATTCATTATTAAACACTTGAGTATTTTTGTAAGTCTAATGCTCTGAAATGATTTCTGATCAAAAAGCATTTAGGCTTTCTATCTGAATCTCTTAAAATTAATTTGAAGAGACTTCAAATATACTATATATAATATATATACTTTTTCTGTGGATCTTTATGTTATATACATGAGTTTGTTGATAATACTGAAATGTTAATTGCAGGCTTAGTATACAGACAGCAGTGTCTCCCGAAGATGTCAATTTGGATAATTTTTGGAAATGTCTGATAATGCAATAATAATTAAAAGATCAGAGAAAAGTATTCAAGGTTTAAGAGTCAGTGCAACCATAGAAGTTAGCGCAATCTTTTATATTTAGTGTTTAAAAATCCATTTTTCTAATTTGTAGCTATTTCTCTGTCACCTCAAATTCTCAAGTAGAAGAAATTTAAGCGCAGAACCATATTGGAAGAAAATTTAATTGACACGGCTATTTCCATAATACCTGACTTTGAGAAAAAAGATCTCACGCCTAAGTGTGTGACAGGAGAGGGACAGAACAAGTACGTGTTCAAAGCACAGTCGTTGTACATGAGCCCGCAGTGAAAAATCCATTTAAGATCTCTTCAATATCCCCAAGATTGTGCAAGTGAACAAATCGAAAGAAACTGAAGTCTGGCAGATAAAATATTCCTTTAGATTCTGGTTTTTGTTGTTGTTGAGAACTCAAACTAAAATTCCTACTTTGTAGTCTGCCCTTCTGCTTCTCAATGTCCTTTTATTTACTCTAAGAGGGTAAATTTTATGCATCGAGTGATTTTGACACCATTGCACAACTGAATTTTCCAGCCAACTTGTTTTTGTATCTGACTTTCTACCATTTTGAGAAAATGGAAACAAATTTGAAACGAAAACTACATTTCAGATTGGCTCTATTACCACCCTACGCCCGCCACGAACAGGCTCGAGGGGAGGCCGGAGAACGCAGGGGAAGGGGCAGAGGTGTTTCTGCGTGCTGCTCGTAATAGACACCAGTGTGGATGAAATCCTTAGGTTAGGAGGGGAAAAAAAATTAGGAGATATGTTAGGGCACAAAGAAGTTTTGCTTTTCATACTAAGTGTGAAGTCTAGAAAATGTGGTGATTTCTCACATTCTATTTTTATGTTCTTTTACTTGAGGGATGCCTCAAAGCAGTACTAGAATCACTTCTGTGTGAAAGGGGGAGGCAGGGAGGGTTTGTCATCATTTATTCAGTTTGCTTTGTAAAGGTGCTTGTCTTGCAGTAAAAATAATAATTTGCTCAAAATACAACAGGCGGTTTGTAGGCTTGACCAGTATGGAGGATTTTAAATGATTGAAGTGTTTGTGTTTAAAAAGTCAGTCAAATAGCACCCTTGAAGGATGAGGCGATCAAGCCTCATACTGTAATTTTTATTTAATGATACATATATAATTTTTAAAAATCTCTCCTAAAATAACATTTAAGCCTTAGAAACAAAAACAAGTACAACTTTACATCTGTACCCTGAATTTTGAAATTTGCCGTCTGGACTGCCTTTAGATAACGAGTTAACTTTGTTATTCAAATTATAAATATCCAAGAGCCAGACTGGCCCAATTACTCCCTATGATGTGAAGATCTGTGCCATGGGCCTGACGACTCTCTCCCTACAGTTACTCCTCTCCTCACACGTTCTTCCGGACAGGGACAAATGTAAAATCATTAACACTCAGAGCTGACAGGGGTCCTGAAAAGGAAGAGCAGATAGTTGGGCAAGGCCGGGGGAGCAAAGCAATCCACACTCGATGCAAGCATTTCATACATTCCTGAAACCTTGGGGACTTGTCATTTTGGAGATGTGGAGTTTTCTTTTCTCTTTACAGTCACACAAAGGTTAAATTCCTGCTTCGGGTACATCTTTGGTCATGTCTGATCTGAAATCCACATTTTGGTTGAGCTTCTGTGATAAAATTTGCATGATGCAACTGTGTGTTTCCCATGATCACACTTAGCCATGGTTCTGCTACATCTGTTTACAGCCGGAAGCTGAGATCGGAGTGTTGCTCTCTCTTTTCCTAACAGTGACCATTTCGATTATTTCACGTATTTATGCCATAGGACATTCTCTACTGGTGTCAGAGAGGGGCATCTTTTGGCCTCTCATTCCACTTCATCAAAAGCAAAAACCCTGGTGGGATTTTTCAGGCTGACAAGCACCCCCCTCAGCACACCCAGTTCTGAAAGGGTTGCTTGGGCTTCCAAAACGTGTTACTTGTTCAGTCACAACGAAATACCGCTCCTTGCTCCTTGTAGGCGGGGAACTGGGGGCTGTCAGCTGCGCTGGACAGGCAGGAGGGAGAGAAGAAACGGGCCCGCAGCCGAGGGCGGCAGCCGCAGGAGAACTTCAGAGCTGGTTTGCTGCTGAAGGGAGAGAATCAAACATGTTTCCAATTAATCTGATAACTGGCCTTAGCTTCTTGGAATGTTTCTCACCTCCCCTCAGCACAGCTACTGGAAAGAAGGGAACGTTGGGGCAGATCTGTCAAAGCCACAGTAGAGGAATTCCACCTGCCACCTCTATTCTCCAGTTGTGAGACCAGAACAATAAAGCTCATGATGTGAAAACCGCATATGGAAAAGCATTAAGTTCTCAGAAAAAAAGATGCTATGTAAATTTAGAGGTGACAACACTATCACAATCATTCTTTTTATGTCAAGATGCCATTTTTCCTTATATTGAAGCCTTCTTACCAATGTGGATTTTTATGATTTAAATTCATTGAGCACTAGTAGTTTCAACTTAATTTTAGTTTTAAGCAGGCCCCAAGGAAAGCAATTTCTACACGCAGTGTCAAAATTAAAATAATATAGTAGGGAGAAAGATTTCCCTGCTTGGATGGATGATACGCGTTTAGGTACACAGGCCTCACGTAACCTATGTTACACTTTGGGTGCACGTTGACAAATCTTTCAGTGCTCTTTCTGATTTATCTAGTCCAAAGTCTAAGTTGGATACAGACATATTTTTCTCTTAAGGCTAAAGCAATGATGACTGAAAGCTTTGATTTATGTTTACTCTTGTACCATAAATATTTTTAAAAAGCAGTATAAAGAATATATATAATGTTAACAAACTGGGACAATTCCCCAGGAAAACACACATACTAAGAGGACTTGCCCAGAGATTTGAATGATTAAATCCAGTGTCACCCAGAGAAGGTGGCACATGCCACATCAGAGATCAGAGTATCTCAGTGTCGTGCCTCACATCATCTAAGTGTCATTTTCTGTGTCATTAGGGCCATTTCATGGTATAGTCAATCTACAGCCAGATCATATCAGAGAGAATAAATCCACTTGGAGGAAGATGTGGCCAGTTCAAGTCCACAGGGTGGGGTGCGATGCTGACAATCGGTACCTTTTGAGTAAATATTGCAAGGATCAAAGTTATGATCCAACTTTTTTTTTTCATGCAATGGGGCCAAGTCTTGGATGGATGCAGAGTCCCCATTCAGCTGTCCCCTCTGCTCTTTGATGCGGTGCCACTTCACAAAGGCATTCGAGCCACAGTCATCTATTTTTCTTTCCCTTCTTTCTCTCTTTGCTATAATGACACAAATCTTCCTTTTTCATTTTATGATTTTCATCTGTTCTTATGAAGGCAATGATTGTATAGCACATCTTTGGTAGAATGGTTCTTTTAGTGGTTATATTTAATAGTTTGGTTTTAAAAAGTTAAAAACAATAAGAACCAAAAACAAACAAGCACCCCCCCCAAAAAAAACTTCCCTCTGCTTGATGCCATAGACAAGAGTCCAAAGGACATTAGCTGCTCCATTGCACACATTGGAAGGAGAGTTTGCTGCGAGCTCAGTCCTTCTAATGGACTGGCAATTTTGTAAAAGGTTTAGAGGATTTTGTTTAACCATTTCTGCATGTGTTTTTAATGAGCTAATGACAGTTTAGAACAAAGCCCAGGTTGTGTGTTTTGACACAGGTTCCTCAGACCTGACCCGTCCCTGCTGACCTGCAGAGTGGGCACCTGCCTCCTCGCCTGGCTCACTTACGGGAGTCAAGGTGGTGGGGTCATCTCCGGGCCTGTCTCCGTGCCAGGGATGAATCATGCAGGAGGCAGAGCGGAAGGAGCCTCTTTGTTGACAGCTTTCCATCTGGACTTTGGATACAGCTGATGGTTCACGTAGGGCGCTGGCTGGCTGGAAGGGGCGGCTCGAGTCAGCGCCTCCATGAGGGACGAACTGTCTAAAACACCAGCAAGGAACTGCTCTGGATTTCATTTGCAAAGCTCAGAAAAGCCCTTTCTGGGTTCCAGGTCCCGAGGTTTGTGAATGTGTATGGCTGACGCCCTGACAAGTGGGTATTTACTAGTCAGCAGGGTCATTTCAAGCCTCATTCGGATAATCCAACTGGAGGACACCTGAATAAATGTATCAATCTCAGGTGGCCAAAAGCTAACCCCTTTTCAGTTTAATAATTAAAATAGAGTTATTAAGATGAATTTCAGTTCATCATGTATAAATGTAAGACGCTCTCTAAAGGATGGTGTTTTGTGATTCATAGAGGGATATGACGGCTGTCGGATACGCTCCTCACAGCTATTTAAGAAGAAAAGATGGTCTTAGTCATGAGGTAGAGTTATGTGATATGCATCGCACCATCCAGGCTGTGTCTCGGCCAGTACAGATTTTTTTTTCTTTCTTTCCGTTCTTTTTTTTTTTTTTTTTTTTTGTGAAAGATTACTTCTTGGCAAACTAGATATGCAAACGCCAGAATACAGTAAAACCACATTTAATTGGACCCACTTGCCAACTTCTTGAACACAGCTTGGATTATTCCACTGGAGGCTGCTTCTGTTAAAAGCTGGGGGAGGAGGAAGTGGCATATTGACAAGGCCTCAGATAATTTTTTTTTTCTCCTCTCAAAGTACAATTATGCAATGAGCCAAGTTTGGAAGTATTTTACTATGTTTAATAATTATTATTAAAGATATTGTAAAACATATGCATTTGTTAAAAGGAATGTAATAGGAGTAAAATCATGTCATAAATTCTACTTTGGATTTATTTTTCTATTTTGTGTTTTATTTGACAGCCTTCCAGACTGATTCTAGCCAAAATCATGCACTCTAATACATATCATACTTGATATTAAAGTGAGAATATGGGTAATTTATAGAACCTGAGTGAGAACAGTTTTTCTCTCTTAGCCAGTTATACAGAACTGCCACCTTTGTTCAGGTAACAACTGACAGAGAAACCACGCACAGATATAATAGGGGTTGAGAAATCCTCCACACATTCTCCCAGAAAAAAAGAAGCTCCAAAACCCGCATTTTTCTGGCATCCCTATTGTTCAAAGAAAATCGGGGCAACGCAAATGATAACCTTTCTCCCTGCCTGTGCACCTAGGGAGTTCTCGAGGTGGGAGCAGGACTCGCAGGGAGCTGGAATGCTACTCAGGTGACGTTCAAGTGCTCAGCGCCACCCCCACCTGGGAAGCGGCCATCAGTCTGCTGCGCCTCTTGAGCTTCAAGAAAATTCTATTACTGTGTCTTTACGGTGTCTTCTCCAATGATGGTTGGAGGGGGGGAGTCCCCTCAGACTGCACTTCTTGCAATTGAACAAAGGTGCTATTGCTAATGATTAGCAAGACACTTGGGGTTGTTTGTGCCGAACTCCACCTGCTCTGTGAAATCCCCATGATTTTCTCACTTTCCCACTCAAGCTGCCTAGCGATCCAGCCCTCTCTTCCAAGTGCGGTACGTGTCAGCCTGACTTCTGTGTGTGCTGCAGTCTCATTGTCTTCTTCTGTCTGGCCACGCTAAGGGACCAGAGGAGGAAGCAGGCAGATGGTGGGAGCGCAAGTCTCTGCATCGTCCTCTCTGCCTTGCAGTGAGCTGCCCTGCCCTTCCTCAGAGTTCTCCCAGCAGCTTTTCCTAGGTGTGTTTTGAATGGGTTCCGTGTGGCTCCAGGAAGCCTCCTGCAGTTCTGCTGTGGTGTGGGGTACAGCAGCGTGGAGCCTGCACATGCAGAGGGGACATGAGGACATCTGGACCGCACCCCTGTGAGCAGGGCTCCCGCTGCAGGCCTCTGAGAACCCTGCTACCCCAGCCTCCATGCCTTGGAACTCTTCCTTGAGAACAGGGAAGAGCCGGTGACCTGGATTTCTTGGACATCCGCGGCCTCAGCACAAACAGGGCTGTCCAGCAATAGCCAGGTACGCAGAGAGGACCTGGGAGCTCGCTGCACAGACCTCATTTCTAAGAGGAATCAGCCAGTGGGTGAAAGGCATCCTATGTCCTCTGCCCCCGAGTTCTCGGCTACCAAGCCAGGCGGTCTTGAGCAAGTGACTCCATTGCTTCGTCTTTCAATAAACCTTTTAAACCAAATGACTCTGAAGTTCTTTCTAGCTCTAAATTCTTGGTTATTTTTTTTTAACCTGTTTAACAGAAATGCTGATTGAACTTGAATGAGGAAATATTTTCTAATTAGAGTAGAAATGGTGACTAATACACTTCTCAGGCTTCCGAGGCTCTTATGATCAACATCATGCTCACTTGGAGAAGGGAGGACATGGGTAGGCAAACAAGCATTTCTAGAAGTGTGTGGAATTTTAATATCTAACTATATTGACGTCTGGACATGCTAGCCATGTGCTAAACATATGCTTTCATGTCTGTAGTTAAGGCCAGTGGATTTTTTATTAATTTTTATGGAGTAGGAGAAACTCAAGAGATCCTAAACAAATGTGAGGCAAGAGCTTATCTACTTTCATCATTTTTTATATTGAGCATCTATTTTTAAGAAAGTGGGTGGGGCAATACACCGTGTTCTTTTTGCTTTTGATTATTTTATCTTGCAATGGGCAGATAGAGAAGACTCCTGGCTAGGAAGTGATTCCCACTGGTTCTGTGAAGGGGTTTGCTGCCTGCCTCAGTTTCTTTACAGTTTTATTTGGACAACTCTTAGTCACCTTCCACACCGTGGCTTGCCTATGAAAACGCTACTTCCGGTAGATGCTCAGTTTCCACAGGAAACACCAAGGTCTACTGTTTATGGAGGTGGCCCATGGGATTTGGAGTGTCTAAAAGGACTGTGGGTAGGTCTAAAGGTCAGAGGTCATTTCATTCAAGTCAGTCATCAAATGAGAGCACATCATGCTTCTAAAAAATTCTTTAAAGGAATTCTTAGTAATAATCACAAAAATTCCATGATATAGCATTGGTAGCCAGACCCCTAGCCCAGTCATTCCCTACATTTCTAGCATATCATTTCAGGGTGGAGGAAAACAAAACAGAAGAATGACTATAGACTAATTTGTCTGGGAGACAAACTCAAATACCCCCACCCTGCCCCGGCCTTCTGAAGTCACCAAGTAAAATGGTTGAGGAATTCAAGATTAGCATGTCAGTGAGACTGAAATAGGACTACGTTCTCATATTAGTTAAAACTCTTTTTTGTTGTAAGGGAGAGAAATCCAATTTAAGCTAGTTTAAGCCAAAAGAGAATTTTTTTTTTTATCATAAAGCTACTTGGACTCAATAAAATCCAAAAGAGGAATATGGCTAGGCCTTGGGAGCAGCTAGAATGAGAAGTCAAAGGCTGTCTGGATCTGCTGTCTTTCCCCTGCCTCTGATTCTCTTTCTGCTGATTGGCATTTTCTATTCCTCAGTCCACATGGTGGAACAGAGCTGCCAACTGCTTCTGCATTTACATGTCTTCATTTCCAGACACCCAGAGAGACACTGACTTCTTTTTGTCAGTTGTAGTTCCTAAATCCTGAGGGAGGCTTCTGATTGGCCACTCTTGGTCAGCTGGGTCTTCTCAACCAATGATTGCTGCCAAGGACCAGGCCCGTTACATCAACAGGCAGTCAGCCCCCAGGGTGCCAGGCTGAGGGACCTGTAGTCCAGCACGGTCATGGACAGGGGAGCAGTTCCCATCAGTTGGCTGGGGTAGTTTCCCAAAATGAGGCCAGTGCTGTGCTCACAAAATAACGGGCTCATTATGTTTCTCAATCAAACTGAAACGGAAACTAGGAGGAAATATTTATTTGGGAGTGAGAATAATGTATTCTACCTTGTGGGCTAATAGCAGGCCAAATGGTTAAATGAAATAATGCATTTTTAAAAGTACTGTAAAATATTAATTTTCATTTAATTTAGTTCATGTAACCTTCCTCCTTCATCATTTTATAACCTTGGAGCTCACTCACATACTTGGTTCAGAAATCCTTCCCTGGACTGTCCCCATGAGGCCCTAAGACCCAGTGGCTGGTTTTACCTCAGCTATGTAATAGCCATCCGGGTGCCCTGTATAGTGGGGCAAGGAATAATGAGACAATGGACCCAGTGAACAAGCACAATTTCTCCCCTTTCTTCTTTCTGGGACTTAGGGTGGACCCTTTGCACCAATGAAAAGCCCTGCACCTGCAGCAGGTACAAAAGGTGTGCTCTCCTCCTGGAAGACAGGGATCCTCCCACAGGCATGGAGGGGCCCTGAGCACTGATGTTGGCTGATATGAGTGGGATCCTCAAGCCTGAGTGAATGCTTGTCAGGTAGGATGTTAGTCACACTGCATTCTCACCAACTCCTCATGTGCTTCCAGGGCCACAACCTAGGAACATACTTTTCTCTTGGAAAAAGAGACCCAGTCACAGAGAGAAAGAGCCACACAGATGTTCTAAATGGCAGGCCAAGGCTGTAGGGCCATTCGGCTTGTCTCTCCCTAGGTTGTCTGGGTCCCATTGTTACAGATGCAAGAACTTCCAGATAAAGATGTGCAAGAGATTGGAAGACACTACTGATTAGAGTTGGGTCTTCCAGGATGAGATGGAAAAGCATGGGTCCAAAGTGGCACAAACCCCATAGAAAACAAAGGTGGGTACGTCAGGCACTGCGGATTTTAATCTTCATTGCCAGGGGTCAAATTATTGCTAGTTGTATTTGGGAAACCTTGGGGACCTAGAAGGATATGGCCTTGTTTCCAGCCTCTGTGTGACTCTTCTCTCGCCTGCCTGTGGGACTCAGCACTTCTTGGATCTGCTGTTTGTGTGAGTTTGAATGTGTGACCTACCCACCAAGCCCCATTTCCTTATCAAAGATTTCAGCAACTGCTGCTGTGAGGGCCAGCAAGGATTGGCCAGTCGATACCCACCAAATTGTAGAAGCACTGTCTTTGCTGGGACCCATGCAGTCACAGGTGATGGAAATTGACTCAGGCTAGCTTGAAAAAAGAGAGGAATTTTTTCCCTTTATTGAGTTTATTGATACATCTTAGGAATACTTTATGATCACATTCATCATTGAAAATTTGTATCTGTACATGGTATACCTTGATTCTTATTTTCCCAATCTCTGGCCCTCTGAACTTCAACTCTCTCACCCCTCTATACACATAAACTTGTTTCCATTTATTACCTTTTTATAATCAAATTCTTCTTTCCCTTTTTCACTTGCCCCTGCCCCTTCCTCAGTTTCTCTTCAAGGGGAATTTTTTAATTCATGTAACTGAGAAGTCCAGGTGTGATGATAGCTTTGAGGGTGACTGGATATAGGGACTAGGATATTTAGTACTCTCAGTCTCTCCTTTCCCTCTCTGCCATTTTTCTTGGGGTTACTTCCATATTTCCAGCTGAACATGAGCTCTCCTCATACAATAGGGAGATGACCATAGACAGAAATGGCTTCCTCTAAGTTAGTGGCCCCAACAGGAGAAGGACAGCACACTCTGAACATCTGAACATCTTCCCAAAAGGGAAGAACTTTCACAGACCAAAAGAATATGCCCAACTACAAGCCAGTGACGGAGTCCTGGGAAATGGAGTATCATGCTTGGGCAAGTTTGGGTGACCACATATGCACTTTCATTCAAGTTTCCCAGAGGTAGAAGTAGAACTAGGAATTTTAGAGAGGCTGAAGGGAAATTTTAGCAGGAAGCCAAGAATAGTAATAGCTTTTATTTGTGAATTCTTTTTTAAAAAGTCTTTATTGGTACATTATGAATACATGTCATCATCGCATTCAACACTGAGTTTGTACCAGAATATGACATGACTTGATTCTCATTTTTTCCCCTGTCCCCCTGCCCTGCACCACCCACCCCCTATATACATAACCTTTGTTTCCTTTTTTCTTTACTACTATCACATTCTTTTGTGAATTCTTGCTGAGGGAAGGTAAGTGTGATCTGAGTGTGAGAAGACAGGAAAAAATATGCAGCACAGAGCACATGTGCATCAATACTGCACAGTTGGCACCAGAGACCCAGCAGTCTCTGACTTCATTGAGTTGACAGCCAATGAGGCCATTTTTATAAAACCCATCTTAAGTCAGGAGAGTTATGCCAGGCACAAAACAGAGTAGTAAATGGAATCTCAGCCAGGCTGAGAGGTCTGAGAGTCTTCAGAGGAAGTGACAGGAGAGCAGGAGTTACCCATATAATAACAGGGTGGCAGAGTGTCTTGGGTAGAGGGACCAACTAGTGTGAAGGACCCGGAGACCCCAGCGACTTGGAGGGGGTCATTCACTGCTTCTTGGTTCTTCTTGACCTCTGTGGATGGAACCCTGTGGACGGGGTATATGATTTCCCAGGACTACCAGACAAACATGGCACCTTGAAACCTAGAAATCTAAAATTAAAGTGTTGGCAGAACCACTCACCCTCCAGAGGCTCGGTGGGAGACCCTCTCCTTGCCTCTGCAATTCCAGTTTCTGATGGCATTAGGTGTTCCTTGTGGCCAGACCACTCCAATCACTCCTCCGTTTCATTGGCCTCCTACTCCATGTCTGCGTCTCTCCTCTCTCGATGCTCATGGAGACACTGGTCAGACTCAGGACCTGCCTGGATGACCCAGATGATCATCTCAACCCAACATCCTTAACCTCATTACATCTGCAAAGACCCTTTATCAAAACAAGGTCATCTTTTGGGGAACCACCATTCCGTCTGTTTCAGAGGGCACAGCAGCCAGGGTATGTGGGCTGATTTGCAGAGCCAAGTTGTAGGGGATCTGAACCCCATTCTGAAGCAGGTTGGGGCATTGTATGTACATTCCAGGAAGGACACCATTGGTCTGTGTAAGTGAGGTGGGAACAGGGTGATGTGTCAGGAGGCCATCTCTATGGTCCAGGTGAGGCTGAGGAGCTTGGGCTCAGGCAGTGGCCTAGCCTGGGCTTGAAAGAACTGTTTGGTTCCCAGATGCCCTGAGGATGCAAGTCAACAGTAGCTGGGGCTTGATGGTGGGCTGTGGGGGCGCTGACAGCAGGGCAGAAAGAACAGGATCATCGCGAGAGATGTGCATCATTCTGGCCCATATTCTTCACACTACTTTGCCTCCCAGAATGGGGAAATGAGGAGAATGTTGGCTTTGGAACAGGTGAGACCTGGAAGCAAACCTCAGTGCTCCAATTTTCCAGCTTCTTGACCTTAATTATGTCTTTTTTCCTCTGAGCCTCCATTTTCTTCTCCATAAAGTGGAGGTAATGATACTGACCTCAAAGGGCTCTGGAAAGAATTAGATGGTGATGGATGTGGGCTACTGGGCTTGGGGCCACACCACGTGGGCATGCTAGATGTGCTACTTCCCCTCCTTTCTCTTGCTTCAGCAACTTCCTTCCCTGCCGGTACTTCCCCCGTGGTTCACCTGCACTGCCCTCCGACTTGTCTCACATCTGCCTCCGGGGCAGCTGGCCGCACCCCAGCTGCAGCCCTGCTTCCATGGGATCTGCCCACAAGTTGTCCTCTCTACTCTCTTGGGACCTTCACTTATGACTCCTAAGAAGCCATCTAGCTGTGAAATGGGGGACCGGATCGCCTTGAGCCTGAAGCACTTTCCTGCTGCTGCAGTGCGTGGGCTCATCCATTTCTTCCTATGTGACAGACACTTGGATGGGGCCAGGCTCTGCCTCACACGAGGACACACTGGGCTGAACACAGCAGTGACTTCCACCTCCTGCAATTCACTAGTTCTATGAAGCAACCAATGCTCTCCCTGTTAGTGGGCTTTCCAGGTCCTCTAGTTACATGGCCTCCCTCTCTGGCTTTACCATCTCCAGAGATAAAGAGAGGACATCCAGGAGGGGCCTGAGTTGTCTCCAGTCTAGGGATGAGAGGACACTGGGAAGCAGTACAGGATTCCGGGATGGAAGATTCTTTAGCAGAGAGGATCTTTGTCACTTCTCAGTCAGATTTCTATCTTTCTTTGCCACATTCTCCTCATCCATTTTCTCAAAGCTTCCCTTCCACTCATACTAATTGTTCTTAGTCTGGTAAGCTGGGTGGGCAGGACTAAAATTTGATTTATTTACTATGATGTTTTAGGCATGTGAACATGGGTTTTCTTGGGACTGGATGCACATGTGCAGAAGGTCTACTCCACTGTGCCAATGAGGGCAGTGACTTGCTTTTTGGGGGTCCTGGCAGGCTCTCTCTGGAGCCCAATGGTACTCAGTAGAGATATTAGTGCAAGTGTAAGCATTCTCTGTGAGATGCAAATTCCAGAATCCTCTTCAAAAAGAAAGGTCTTGCAGTAAAGTTTCTGAGAGGCTGACTTAGACCTACCACTAGAAGAGATGTTGACAGCAGAAGGAGAAACAGACTCACTGAGAGAGAAATGGGGGAGACAATTTCTTTCATGATAGCATCCCCAAAAATGAAATATCTAGGAGTCAGTCTAACAAAAGAAGTAAAATACCTCTACTTTGAAAAGTACAGCACCCTCAAAAAAGAGAGCAAAGAGAATATCAGAAAATGGAAAAACAGCCCTTGTTCCTGGGTAGGAAAAACCCAAATGTCAAAATGACAATACTTCCAAAACTGATATATAGATTCAATGCAATTCTGATTGAAATTCCAACAGTATATTTCAGAGAACTAGAAAAAATAGTCCAAATATTTATCTGGAAGCAGAAGAGACCTAGAATAGCAAAGGCAATTCTAGGCAACAAAAACATGGCAGGCGTAATCATAATCCCCAACTTGAAACTATACTACAAAGCCATTGTGTTAAAAACAGCATGATACTGGCAAAGAAACAGACTTGAGAATCAGTGGAACAGACTAGAAGATGTAGAAACAACTCCAGACATACTAAGCCACCTCATCTTTGATAAAGGAGTCAACACCCCGAATGCCTCTTTAATGAGTGGTGCTGGAAAAACTGGATTTCAACTTGCTAAAGATTAAAACTAGACTGAAAAAGACTTTTTGAACAAAACCTCAGTAGCACCAGAACTAGCACAAAGAATCAACAACTGGGTTCTCATCTTATTTTAAACCTTGTGCACACTCAGAGAAACCACCAAGAGAGAAAAGAAATAACCTACAATGTCAGAAAAAAATTACCAGCTATTCTCAGACAAAGGGCTACTACCTAGAATATATAAAGAACTTAAACATCAGACCCCCAAATTTTAAGGCCAATTCAAAAATGGGCATCTGAACTAACAGAAATATTTCAGAAGAAGTAGAAACAGCAAATAAATATATGAAAAAATGTTCAGCATCACTAGTCATTTGAGAGATGCAGATGAAAATAATACTGGAATTCCATCTTATCACAGAAAGAACGTTTGCTAACAAGAAATCAACCAATAAGAAATGCCAGCAGGGTGGTGGGGGGAAAGGAAACTTCTGCTTTTGGTGGAGATGTGGACTGGTGCAACCACTGTAGAAATCAGTATGGAGATTCCTCAAAACTCTAGGATTAGAGGTCTCATTTGATGCTAGTATTTCCCTGTTGGATATATTCATGAAATAATTAAAAGCATCATATCACAGCAGTATATGTGTACCAATGTTTATAGCAGCAGTCTATAATATCTAAATCTGAGAACAGGTGAGTGGATAAAGATGTGTTTTTTTTTTAATAAAATGGAGTGTTACACAGCTGTGCAGAAAGATAAACTTGAGACATTTATAGCTAAATGGATGCCCTTTAAGGGAACCTTCATAAGTGAAATAAATAGGACACACATATGTCAATACTGAATCATTTCTCATGTATAAGAAACTGAAGGTGTAAATGAGGTACAAAATGTATATTGTGAAATAGAAAGAAAATCTTCAAAAGGAAAAGAGAACTAGGTAGGGAGCAGAGGAAAGCAAAGAAGTGAAAGAAAAAAATTGATGATAAAAAGAAAACAGCAGAAACAAAGCTCATATACATATTGGGGGGATAGAAGGGAGGGTAGGGGAACAGGAAATAAAACAAATCAAGAATATCATGTACAAGTAACATGAATTCATGTAAATTCTGAATGATGAATATGATCATAATACATTCCTACAATATACCAATAAACTCAATTTAAAAAAAGAAATAATGAAACCTTGGTATTCAGAATCTTAGAGAAAAAACAGAAGAAATTTCATTGGTGGATGATTCGTTTAATCCCACTAAGTATTGTGGCACAATACTACTGTGTAGGGTTTGCCAAGAAAAAAGACTGTCCATATCCAGGAGGACCTAGGAGAGACCAGAGGAAAAGCACGCATGGAAGCTTGCTGTGAGAGTGTCGCCTCTGAAACAGCTGGAATTTAGTGAGTGCCTCGTTGTTCTCCACTCCATGGGTCATTCCACGCAGATTCCTTCCAATCTCTCCACCATGCTTTGGGTTGGCATTGATGCCCAGGCTGTACAAGAGGAAACTGAACTTTAGAGTATGGCTTCCCCTGGGGTCAGGACCCCCACCTGGGCTTGCTGACTCTGAAACCCATTAAATCTGCCAGTAAAAATTCAAGGTAAAAAGACAATGAGTTAAAACTGATGAAGATGGGGGCCAGGGAGATAGCTCAGTGGTTCCGGTGCCTCTCGATCCCTGGTAACCACATACCATACTGGGCGTGGAGACTCACCCCAGCAGCAATCAGTACCACATACCACAGTGCCGGGCGTGGTGGCTCACACCTGTAATCCCAGCACTCAGGAGGCAGAGGCAGGAGGATTGCTGTGATGTGAGTTTGAGGCTGAGCTCAGGGCCAGCCTGAACCACAAAAAGCGAGACCTTGTCTCAAAAAAAACAAAAACAAAAACAAAAACAAAAACTGATGAAGATGGGAGAGGTACCTGTGCCAGTCCCCTAAGATAAATGCAATTATTACATATCACAAGTATCTACTCATAAAAACAGATGAGAAGAGATTGGAATATTGCAAAAAAGATTTTTTACATAGTTCAGTTCTTCATTCCTCTGCAGTTTGTATAACTCTAGAGGTTTTCTGATAGTTGCAGTCAAATGTCTGACACTTTCAGGAAGGCCACAGGACACTGCAGTACTGCCCGCGACTTTGCTTGCAGAAGCCATTCCCGATTGGTCTGTTACCAGGGATTATTCATACACAGCTTCTTTTGTCCCCAGAAGTTCATGTGAGAAGGCCCCAGAAGAGATCTGAAAGCCAGAAAGGGATTTACATTCTCTCACGAGGGAGAAATGTCTCATTTAGCCGATGTCTCATCACACAGGAATTGACGTGGAGACTCAGAGAAGGGAAGTGGTTGGTCTAAGGTCACAGAGCTTCCTGGTGGTGGGAGGTGGGACTGGTTTAGCACATGCTCTTTCTGCCCTCCAGGGCTACTCAGCTTGGGAGAGGAGATGGCCCCACCCTAAGTCAACAGGGTTGATGACCATCAGTCACTGCAATCCCACGTGTGCCCTGGGGTTCCAGCAGAGTTCCCCGGTGCCTCACAGACCATTGGCCAGCATCCTGTGCACTGCTGGCATAGTTCACATTCAGCTGAAATCTGGCCTCTTTGAGTTGAGGTGGCCTTGCTTTTTCTGCTTGAAAACAGTGGACAGCTTTGGGCAGAAAGGCAGAGTTTCCCGGGGTAACATCTGATATCTGGGGGAACCTGGCCTATTGTTCTTAGGGTTGTCTAAAGTGGGCATCAGACTCCAGGTGTTGGCACCCTTTTCTGTGCCCTTCTTCGGAGTCTGTGTTTCCACAGATGCTAATCTGAGGAAGTGTGGCTAGGACACCCAAAGGCGTCCCGCAGTGGCAGGCATGCCCTGTCCCGGGCCTGGCAGTTCTGCAGCCATCCCGTTTCCTTCTCTGGGAGTGAAGGAGGAGGAGAGAGGGAAGTTGGCTTGGTGCCTGGCACATAACAGACCTCCATAAAAGCACCGGCGATTACTAGAGCTATCCCTGCTATCGTTCTGTGCCACCCACAGGATACTGTCCCGTGAACCTGGCCTGAAGCAGAGGAAGAGACAGGGGCGCAGGCAGGAACGGTGGAGAGTGAGGGTGAGCAAGGACTCTCACAGCCGCAGGTTGCTGCACTCAGCACCTTCTCTTGCCTGTGAATTCCTCTTCACTCCTCTGATTCTGGGAACCCCGGTGGCCCTTCAGGGCCCCCCCCCCTCCACCCTGCACAGCCATTTCTGCATTCACTGCTTGTCACCTGAGCGACATGTGCCCGAGACCATGGAGCCCCAGCTCAGAGCCAGGCACTTGGCACTGGCCATCTCTCTTAAATTCTCACACCAACCTGAGAGCTGTATCCCCATGGAAGGTGCCAAACGAAGTGCTAGAGCTTCAGCTTAAGTGACTTGTCCAAGTCAGCCTGGAGGGACGGAGGAGAGAGGCAGCCAGGGTCTGTGATACATGCGTTAGCCACAGACACCACTGCCGCTGGCTGGTACCAAGGGAGGCTGTGGTCAGGACCTTGATCTGACAAGGTTGTTGGGCCACCTGGGTGATTTTGCTTTTTTATTTATACATTTCTGGGCTTTCCATGTCTTTCTCAATGAATCTGCATTACTAATGTATTGCAGATAATAGTAATACTATTAATGGTGGTCACCATTACACTAGCTACATGTCACTTCATTAATGTCTTGAACAGATTCAGTTGAGGGGTCTATCTTAGTGTCCTGGATTTCTAGGGGAAGAAGCCAAGTTGTCAACATAGGAAGTTAATCTTCACTGTTGTTGAGTCGGTTGTAGCCTAGAGGGGCTCAGACCAGGTAGGCCAGGCTCCCAAGGCACTTGCTACTGACCATTGAGTGCATTGTGTCCAGGACCATTGAGTGCATTGCGTTTTCAGGACACAGGAAAGTTCCATTTATATGAAACACACAGCCTTGGCAGATCTATGAGGACCAAAAGCAGATTCTTAGTTCCTGGGGCTCAGGGGACAGTGAATGCTAGTGAGTGCAGGGCTCTATGTTGGATGCTCAGTGTATTCTGCAACTATAGCATGATGCTGACTGCATCTCTTCACTCACTGATTTAAATTCAATATCATTTATATTTTATCACAACAATAACAAAAAAACATTTCAGGCGAGAAAATAAATGTATTACTAATCATTTCCAGAAGCATGGGTAGAAGCTCTGAGAATCAGGTTTCATGAATGTCAGGAAAGGACCAGAGACCCACTGAAATAGGCAACCTTAAAAAGCCAGCGTGGAAATCACAGGGCCACTGGAATTTTTTACTCTGACAAAAGGGTCCACAGGTTGAAAAATGCCCATCCCCAAGGCTCCAGAGTGCTGAGTGTGAGGTGATTCGTAAGTGTCATGTCATCTAATACAATAACCCCGTGTGTAGTTACCTCTACAATACTCATTTCACAGAGGAGGACATTGAGGTGGAGAGGCTAAATGGCTATACCCAATATCGGAGCTCTAGGAAGTGGTGAAGCTGGGGTTTGACTGCAGGGGGTCTGGCCTCCAACCCCACGTGCTCCCCTGTGACCTTGACATGTCTGTGTGCTGAGCCAGTGCTGGGAGCGCAGCACCGTCTGATTTAGCTCCAAGAAAACATTCACACCTCTGTCCTTCCTGCTTTCACCCAACAGGGGTAAACACTTGTGATATATGGAGCTCTGTGGAGCCGCTGAACACAGGAACCACAGGGAGGCTGCGCCGGATGATGACAAATCATGCTTAAATTGACCTTGTGCCCTGAAGCTTGCCTTCCTAGGAGGAACGTGTGAGCTCTTTGCCAGTTCCACTCCTGGAGAGCCTGCTGGCCCACTGACAGTGGTCCCATCCTTGGCCTGCACCGGTGCTGCCGCCCCCTGCAACTGTGCGGGAGGGATGAGCAGGGGACAGTTCCAGTGAGAAGGGATGAAGGGAACTCTAAAGAGTAAAAGACAAAACAAAAAAGCCACACCCACTGTTCCTCGTCACAGATGTCCCTTAATGTCCTAGTGGGTTTGCAGCTATACTCTGTGTATGTGCACGTGTGTGTGTGTGTGTGTGTGTGTGTGTGTGTGTGTGTGTGTGTGTGTGCAGGGTAGCAGTGCAGACCACTCTTGATTTCATAAGTTAGGTTCCCTTCGAATAAATAACCATACAAGCTACAAGAACAGCCCCATGCTATGCCAATGTCTGCTCTCTACTGAGGGTTTGGGTCACAAGCACAAAGACTTATGTCCTAAATCTTCAGAGCAATGACAGCCAGAAGCCGAGGGGTTCCTGGAAAGTTTCTGAGTATCAACTACACAAAGGTTGTCTTTTTGTCCGTTGGTAGTAGGAAAATGACTATGCGCTAATCTTTCTAAATTTAACTTTCAGGGGCTTGGTGGTAGCTCAGTGGTGCAGGGTGCACTTAGTGTGTGTGAGGCTCTGGGCCCTCTCCTTAGCGCCAAAAAGAAAAAGAAAGCAAGAGAGACTGACAGAATTCACATTCCAGAGCTTTCCACAGCTGCTTCCTCTGCTCTGCTGGTGTCCTGTCTGTCCCTAACTCCCATCTGATAGGCAGGGAGATGGGCTGTATCAGGGTGCTGTCTGCATTTCCCTCTTATCTACCTTCCGGGCCGTGCCTTGCTGTGTGCTTTGTTACCTCCTGTGCGGGCCACTTCAATAACTCCTCATGGGATTTCCCGGAATCCAGAGCAAACTTTCAAAACCACCGCAAACTTTCAGCTTACTTCCTGGTTCCAAATCCATTTTATTTGCAGAGTACACCATCAGTTCCCCAGTGTGCTACTCAGTGTGCCTTGGGGCAGGTTCAGTGGAACCTGTCATTTGGTGTCTATTCAGTACAGATGCACTACTTTTTCCTACATGCCCAATGCGAGGGCCCCTCTGTGGCCAGGATAATGGAAAACAGGGCCTAGATGCCTTCTCTCTCAGGGCTTAGGGTGCGATGGGGTTCACAGCAGGGACACATGGACATGTGCAGTGAGATCAAAATATGCGGTGGGTGTTTAAATTTTTTAAAAATGTATTAGAATTAAATACACATTGCCATTAATTGCCTCCGGAATACTTCCTCTCAGTTCGAACTCACTCCTCCTATTTTTCTTCCCTTTCTGAAGCAGTTCAGGAAGCTCTCTTCTTGAGGTCTTCCTGAGATGCAAATATTGTTACCAAGTATCATCTAACAGAAAAGAAAGTACAAGATAACGTGGCGTGCCCTCAGCCACCTCATTTGGCAGATCTGGCACCATACAGCTGCTGGCTCTTCCTCGAAGTTAATGATCATGAAAGGTGAATGTTTAGAATCTATTCAGGACATCAAGACAGGGCATCGGAGACAGCTCACCTGAAGATGCTCACGGAGAATTTCAGAACTGCTTCCCAAAGCGACAAGAGGGACGGAATAAGTATTATCTAAGAGTGTGTGTGTGTGTATGTGTGTGTATTTCGAAGGACAATTAATGTCAATGGGTCTTTTACTGTAATCATTGTTCAAATTTTTGTTTAAAACTTCATCCTATGTTTTGATTGTACATAGCCGGTGCCACTGTGAGGTCAGAGAAGCTTTCACTTGATTTCAGTCGAAGGCATAGGAAGGAGATAAAGTTTGTGAGTGTGAGGTGGAGAGTGTGCGGGAGACCGAGGTGGAAGAGCATGAGCCCTTCCGTATAGCCTTGGCCTGGGAGAGGGGAAGTGAGGACAGGCAGGGAAGGGTCCAGCTGAAAAAAGGGTGAAGAAAATGTGGGGATGTTCAGACTCCTCCTTCCAGTTGTGGGGCGAGGGAGCACTGTGGGGCTTAGCACGAAGATAATAGGACTGTTCTGCATTTCAGAAAGATCTTTCCACCTGCAGTTTGGAGATGTTGTAGGAGAAAAGAGTGACAGGGAGATTAGGAAACACTGAAAAATACTGTGGCATTGGGAGCTGGGGTGGGGAGACCATGAGGTGAAGAACAGACAGAAGCAGGAGATTTGGGGTGCTAGGTGGGCAGGTCTTGGCAACTGGAACACAAGGTGGCAGGACCACGTGGGGGCTCTCGTCAAGGCTGGAGACCTGAGCCAGCCTCCAGAGATTAGCGTTATTCAGAACCTAAAGCAAGGCAATCCCGAGCGTGGCTTGGGCTAAACATGACAAATTAAAGTACCCTCGATCTAGGCGAAAGCTGTCAGATGCAATTCAGGAAGACAAGTCTAATGAATATGTAGTGTAATATGGGTACATTTCTTACTTTGTTCATCTTGCATATAGTGCTGCTTTGGGAAAGCTCATTTCCCAGAGCTTCCGTATGGTGGAAACATTTTTCTATTTACTTTTCAAAGGGCTATTATGAAAATTAAATGGAAAAAAATTATGGGTGTTTTTAAACCATAAACTCTACACAAATATTCTTTTTTATTATAATCATCTTGGCCTTATTTCTCTTCTTCTCCTCTTGGGGCTCCTGCTTCTCCTTCCTTTTTCTTCTCACAGACACTATGTCTCATTCAATTTTGCTGAGGTATTGTTGCTCCCCAGACACATCAGTGTGTTCCTAAGACTCCTTATTCCACATTATCAGGTACCCTATACCATGTTCGTGTTTCTGATTCTGGCTTCATCAGCTTTTTGTTACTGTAACAAAACACCTGAGACACTTAAAAAGGAAAAGTTTTAGTTTGGCTCACAGTTTTGGAGGTTGTAGTTCATGGTCAGTTAGCCTGTTGCTTCTAGGCTGTGCCGAGGCCACATTTCATGGTGGGAACATGCACCAGAGGAAGCCTGCCTCCTCCTGGCCTGGAAAGAGACAGGTAGAGGAAGACACCAGGGCTCTGAGCATGTCCCAAGTGCCTCAGCTCATCCTACCAGGCCTTACCTCCTGAAAATTCGGCCACTTCCCGGTAGCACCCTGGCTGGGGACCATGCCAGGGACACAGTGGCCTTTGAGGAACATCTTGACCCAAGCTATGGAATCTGAGTGGAGAGAACAGAAAAAAGGCCTCACTTGTTTTTATCTCTCAGTGCTGAGAACAATTCCTGGCACAGAGTGAGAACTCAGAAAATGCTTGATGGGTAGAAAATGCTCTTGGATGATAGGAAAACTTTCTGGGACTCTTTAGTTGTATGGCCTCCTAAAGAAGAGGACTTTAGTTCCCCAGATGTTACCTCCTTTCATTATTCCTAATATGACAAAGTCATTAGTATTCCTTGCTGTTCTAAGACTATCAGGAAAAGACTGACCCATTTCTCCTGGTTGTCCTTTAGGAAACCAGAATATCCCTATTCTGTAATTTCTAAGCCACCTTTGATATCACTTGGGAGGAGCCAGCTTTTTGCAGTGGAAAAGGCCCAGATAAGAAATTCCAGGATGTGGGTTTCGATCCTGTCATCTTATCTAAAACGTTCAATTTCTTGGGATCTTATTTTCCTCTGGTGTATAATGAAAATGATAATCTTGTTTCATTTTCCTTCTGCAGATTTTTTCAAGATCAACAAGACAGCTCATGAATTTACCAAGGCCTTGAAAACTTAGACATTCTTCTCCTGGCTCAATCTTTTCAGGAAGAGTAGACACAAAAGATGTTTATTGATAAAGAAGCACCAGAAAAATGTGGGGCAAGAGCTCTCCCTGGGGGCACATCAGTGGATGGCTGTTACCAGGTAGGTTATTCTAAAAAATGGGGCATGAATAACAGAAAGGAGAATTCCAGGGCCTACACTGGTCTCTACTCCTGCCCTCCGGGTGTAGAGATACCTGGTTCCACAAACTCATTTTCTACTGTGTCATTGTGTCAAGGACCCTGCTCTATGCTTACTACCTTCATAGTCAACATCTTCAAAATCTGTTCCTTCGACTGTTAGGGGCAGTCTCTGCTATCTTTGACAAAAAGTCTCCCTCAACCCCATAAACCCTGGATTCTTCTGTAGGTCCCTTCCTTTTTGCTGCTTAACACCTCGATAGAGTAGAATACACACTGCCTCCATTTCCTCCTCTCACATTCTCTGTTGTTATTCCCCAATTTCTTCCCAGAATCAGCTCTTGTTAAGAACCTCCGCATTGCTAAACCCAGTGGACACTTTGCCATCTTCATCTTCTTTATGACAGTCAACACTTCCTCCTCAAAGGGTGTTCCCGGGGTGTCGCCTGACTTTCCTCTTTTCTGCTGTGAGTTGATTTGGAACCTGAGAAGGTGACATCATTGGGAAATGGGGTCTCTTAAGATATAATCCAGTTAAAATAAAATCAAGCTGAATCAATCCAGTCGCTCGTCCCCTTAGCAGAAGAGTGGAATTTAGACACAAACACACTGAAGGGAGACAACCATGTGATGATATTATTCATCTTTTCTACTTCTGGAGCAAAATATCTGACATCCACAACTTAAGGAGGTGAGGTTGAGTTTATCTCATGGTTTCGGAGAATTCTGTCCATGGTCAGGGGGCTCCAAGGCAGAAACATCAAGGTGGAAGGGCGGGGCAGAGCTGCTCGGTTCCCATTGGCTGGAAGTAGAGCAGGGAACCAATCAGAGAGAAAAGGCTGGGAGACTAGACACAGCCCAAGGCCACATCTCCGCAACTCCTTTTCCAGTCAGATCCTCCCTCCTCACAGCACATCTAGCTGTCAACTGATGGGTAGATTAAACCGCTGATGATCCAATCATCAGTGTGATCCAGTCATCTCTCCAAAGCCCCACCTCAGATACATGAGCCTTTTGTGGGACATTTTAGATCTAAATTACAATGACAAAGAGTGCGGAGATTGACCTCGAGCCAGCAGAAGCCAAGTAGTGGCAAGAAAATATCCCGTTCTTGAGCCTGCAGTGAAAGTGCAGCCCTGCTGAAAGCTTGATTTCAGACTTAAGTCTTTAGAACTTCCAGAGGCTAAACTTCTGTTGTTTTAAGCCATGAGGCTTGGGTTGCTTTGCCATAGCACCCCAAGGAAACATCAGCTCATGTTAGGCATGAATTGTCATAGACACTTAGTTCTAGGTTTCCACTGCTTCTGTACACGTGTTCCTCCCCAGGTAACCTCCTCCCCTTTTTCCCTTCAGGCACTGCTTCTCTCACCTGTCAATCTTACTAATCTTGCAAAGTGCTACTGAGAGCTTCCCCCACAGGGAAGTGTTCTGCACCAGAGGCTGCCATAGCGCCACTTCTCTTTGGCACTGCCATTCCCAGGCCAGCTGCTTTTTGCAAGCTGCTACTCTGTGCCGGGGAAGTCTCTCCCTACGGGACTTCAGTTAGGCTCAGGGCAGAACTTGAGAGTAGAACTGGCATTCTCTGGAAGCAACCTGCAAAAACAGTGAGTGGGAGCTGGAGAATATATAACCTGCTGCTTTACCCCTCCTATGGTCTAGGTCGGTGATGGCCAACTTTTTAGAACTGTCAGTGACACAAACAGTCCACTGCAGCGTATGTGCCATAGGTTTTCTACCATGGACCTAGACTACCCCTTGGAGGTCCCAGTAAACCAATCTTGCCCATGGTAACCTGCTTATTAATTAGCTCCATGTCGGTTCTCTCTATTTTCCTTCTACTCCTCTAGCATTCTCCTAAGTAGGGGTCACCCCCCAAAGAGCGTACTTAAACTAAAGACCTTATCCCACAGTGTACTTCTGAGGAAATCTAATCAACAAACTTTATCAGGATTTCCAGCTTTCTGATTACTCTCTTTAATAGCCAATGAGACTTGGCTGCTCAGATGCTATTGTAGCTTACTTGTGTATATTATTATATTATATTATAATTATATATTGTAATTATATTGTATATTATAATTATATATTATATTATATATTTTTATAATTATTATATTACTATTTGAGTAACGTCTATATTTTGTGTGAGAGCAGAGAATGACAAACAATGGCACTCTGGTTAAATTCAGCTATGATGATCCATTTCTGTATTGTCTATGGCTTCTTTTGGGATACAACAGCAAAGCTATGTAATCTCAACTAAAACTTTTTGGCTTACCAAGCTGAAATATCTACTATTTGGTTCTTCACTGGAGAAACTTACTGAATCCTGGTTAGGCCATAAGCATGCATCAGTTAGCTTTGGCTGTGTATGAAGATAACCTAGAACTTAACTGTTTAAAACAGACACTATTTATTTTGCTCGTGATTCTGTGAGCTGACTAAGTAGCTTTTCTAGTCCAGGTCTCATCGACTGGCTTCTGCTGATCTTACTAATGTACCTGTGACTGACTGGTGGGTCAGCCGGAGACAGTGATCTTGGGTAGCTTTGCCTACATTGTAGCAGTGGACAGTTGGCCCAGGAGAGAGTGGCCATTGGACAATGGATCTCTCACCATCTTTCAGGCGAGCTTGAGCTTCTTCACGTGGTGGTAGCAGCAGAGGCTCTATGACAGACAGGACAAAGCACAAGCATCTTTCAAACTTCTCTGTACCTGGTGTTGGCTGAGCTGAGTCCAGTGTGAAGATACATAAAGGGAACATGGGGTTGTGACTACAGAGCAAAAGCGTTTGCGGCTATTTTACAAGTGGATTCACAGCGTGATGTATCTGTGCCGCATGCTTTCCTTATTTTATTTTTTTTTTTTTTTTAGGTTTTTTGAGATAGGGTCTCGCTTTGTGGTTCAGGCTGGCCCTGAGCTCAGCCTCAAACTCACATCACAGTAATCCTCCTGCCTCTGCCTCCCGAGTGCTGGGATTACAGGCGCGAGCCACCACGCCCGGCACTGTGGTATGTGGTACTGGTTGCTGCTGGGTGTGGGTCTCCACACCCAGTATTGTTATGTGGTTACCGGGGAATCGAAGCCGGGCCCTTGCGCTTGCAAGACAGGCGCCGGAACCACTGAGCTAACTCCCCGGCCCGCATGCTTTCCTTATTAAGCAAAGAAATAAACTTTGTTTGAAACTACCTTTTACTGAGTCTCCATTCTAGAATCTATGCTGTTTTAAATATTTCATATGCATCATCTAATGTGTACCATATACTGTGGTTTGGATGCTGGATAGCTCTGAAGCCCCTTATGTTAAAGGGCTTAGTCCTTAGCTTGGAGCCATTGATATGGTGAAAACTTTAAGGTTGGGGCCTAATGTGAGAGGTTTTAAGTCACTGGGAGTATGAATTTGAAAGGGATAGTGAGGTTCTGGTCTCCCCTTTTCCTTTCTGTTTTGTATCTCAGTCCTGGGGTGAATGCTTTTGCCCTGCGCTGAACCCTGTTATGATCACAGGGCCCTAACAACAGGGCCAACTGACTATGGACTGAAATTTCTAAAACTGTGAGTCAAAGAAATTTTTTCTCTGTATGAGTTGGTGTATCTTAGATATCTGTTTCAGTAAGGGAAAACAGACTAATACACCCTGAAAGGTAGATGTTATCAGTACCATTTTATAGACAATTAAACTGAGGCTGACCATCAGTAACTTGCCCTACATTACAAAAATAGTTAAGAGGTGACCCAGGTTACGAATTCATCTCCAAAGATCATGCTATAAACAATTTTTCTAGGATGCTATGTTTGTTTCATCTTTTACCACAAGCTTTAACATTGTTTGCAGGTTTAAGGTGTCTTCTTTTTTTAGTATTTGATTTTAAACCTGGAGTAGAGCGGTTCCCATTTCTCTTAGCCTTTTCTACCCTCCTCCTTGGGAACACAGACGTCCTGTTAACACCTCATAATCAACCTCCCGTTCCAATGCCAAGAAGTACTTGTGATTTGAACAGTTAGTTCAAATTGATTTGTTAGGACAAATCAACAGCCCCACACCTAAAGCACTGCTCTTGACAAATCAGCAAAGTTGAGGGCCAGAATTTCCCTCCAGAGGGCAATAAATCCAATCCCAAAGGTAGCTGCAGAGCAATGCTGAAACTGCTGTTATCTCATCACTTGGATCAGTCAAGCTTTTCATGAAGGAAACCCTGGATCAAAACCAAAATAGGCTCCAGTCAACATGGTCTACTAAATAACCATTGTTTTCTCAAAGTTCAATAATTAATCAACCCCACAAACATTTATTTAGCACTTACAGTATTCCAGGCATTATGCTATTCACAATGGGAGAACGTAAGTGAACAAGAGTCCCTGCCGTCAAGATGTTGAGCTAACCAGATAATTAATTATTTGACAATGCATTGAGTGTACAGTTGCCCAAAGAGTGTCCAAGAGGGCAGTGAACTCAGTTTGAGTGGTGCCAGTTGAAGGGGAGGGTGGAAACATCTCTTAAAGAAACTTTAGAATCCATTTCAGGATTAAAACAAAATTGTTCTTCCAAAACAGTACAATCAAGTGGTCAAGTTCATTGGCTGAGGGGCCTAACAGATTTGCTATTTCTGGCACTTGTTAGTGATGCAACTTTGGCAAAGACAACTTCTCTAAGCTTCAGTTTCCTCATTTCTAAAATGGACTAAGAATAGCTTCTGTCTGGTAAGTTTTTTTGTGTGAGGATTAAGTAAGAAAATACGTGTGTCAATGCTTAGCACAATTTGGGGCATCTAGTAAATGTTCAATAGTGATAGATTTTACTGGGGGATGAGGTAAAAGTAGTGCTGGCAATAACAACCCCAATCTTCATCATTCTTCCTTCAGTTAACAGATATTTACTAAGTGGTTGCCATATGTCAGACTCTATGGGGAATACAAAAATGACAAGATACACATCAAGTCTCTTAAAAGGCTTCAGTTTAGTGTGGAGAAGACACATGCATGAAAAGCTACCCTCCTGTCCAGATCCGGGCTAGCACTCAGGAGGAGTGGCCTGGGATTATCCTCATATAAAGAATGTTCTACTCATCACATATGCAGCATTTTTCTCACTTAGACTCTTCTGAACATTTTTTAAAATTTCAGATGTATTTCCCACTTTTCATTTGTAGTCTCACTCTTGTCTCTGTCTTGGTGCCTGGTACAACCTTGATCCAACTCTCTTTGTCCTCATGTCTGGCTTTCACTTAAGGACTGAGCTGATATTCTTCCTGTGGACTATGTGTTTTGGTAGCACTCCAGGTAAATGTTTTATGTGACTTAGCTTGAGTGAGAGTCTGACCCAAGATGCATCCTGAGCGGTTGACCAGATGGCCAACTAAAGGTAGCGGTTAAAAAGACTCTCTAAGGAAGAATGCAAAAGTGCTGTGGAGAGTCCAGGGAAAGCCAGCCCAGCATAGACTCTCCCACATCAGCCTGTTGGGCAGAGAGCGGCTCATTCTTATGGGATACACATTTCTCTCCACCTGCAGAGTGGAGCTCATCCTGCCAGTCTCACCTCTGGCCTCATGCATCTCCTTGTTATTATACCTCTCTCCAGTACTCACCCAGAGTCTTCGGACCACACGGAATCTTGTCTAAAAAACACATCACTTCATTTATTAATTCAAGCAAACTAGTTTCAGCCATAGGAAATTAGAAGCTAATTTTCTTTTCTTTTTTTTTTTTTTGAGACAGGGTCTCGCCTTGTAGTTCAGGCTGGCCCTGAGCTCAGCCTCAAACTCACATCACAACAATCTTCCTGCCTCTGCCTCCCAAGTGCTGGATTACAGGTGTGAGCCACCACGCCCGGCACTGTGGTACGTGGTACTGGTTGCTGCTGGGGTGAGTCTCCACACCCAGTACTGTATGTAGTTAACCGGGGGATCGAACCCGGGTCCTTGCACTTGCAAGACAGGCACTAGAACCACTGAGCTAAATCCCCGGCCCTAGAAGCTAATTTTTCAATAAGCCCTGGCTCCCGAGATAGTTCACAAAATCAAAAAGCAAAATACCTGGCCAATCTAATTTATTATCACAATCAAATAATGTTAAATGGCTATGTATGGGGTGAACTTGGATTAGGGAATTATATTAGATGCTCTTACCATTGCTAATTATTTAATGATCATCTGTTGTTAAATTGCCTTCAATTTTGAGAATATAGATCAGTTTGGGATTTATAGCATCCTTTTAAAATTCACTTTATCCTGAGACAAGTTGAGTTACATTGCTGCTGACTGAATACTGATGGGCTAATCTGGATTCATGCTATGGTTTCTTTATTTCATGACAAACCTGGGCCATATCAGCTACTCTGCATTTTCAGGACTTCATTCACGAATGGGAAAAACTGCAAAACTCTTACAAGAATTAAGTGACATGGTATTTATAAAGATAAAAATAGCAGTGAAGATTTATTGAGTGCTTACTGTGTGTTTGAAATGTGTATGAGTTCCTAGGATATCTATGGTAGATTATATTTATTCAATTATTTAATTTTCATAAAATCCCATGGTGTAATTATTCCTCCCATTTTATGGATAAGAAAACAGAGACACCAAAGCTTTTAATAATTAAGTTCTCAAAATAAATAAGCATTAAAGCAAAATTTTCAGTTCAGTTTACCAGGACCAGAACCTATAGAACTACTACAACCCATGTCCTGGGCCTTTTGCCCCTGAGTGTCTCCTAATTCAGTGCTCAGTGCCATGGTTGATTGTCAATAATCATAACTACAGATGGCTGTTGCAGTCCTCACCCAAGGGAAAGCACTTCTGAAGACCGCACAGTGCTTGCACACCTCTGTGTCCCTCCTCACTGGTTAGCAATGGGCTTGAAATGGTAGAAAACCAGCTCCCTTCCTCTGTGTCTGTCTCTGTCTCTCTCTGTCTCTCTGTCTCTCTCTATGTGTCTCTCATTGAAAGGGCAAGGGTGAGATTGGAAGAGGGAAATGAGAACAGAAAGGTAAGGTAAGATACAGATAACTAATTCCATAATAAGGTGGGAGTCTAATAATGGTGCCACCTTTATTCTGTCCATTGTAAAAAACACCTCCTCTGACATACAGCAGATCATCGGAGCCAGATGAAACTCCTGCTAGATGACCCCAGATCTGAAAAATCAGGCTACATGTACTTTTTTGGGAAGTATTGGTAGGTAACAAAGAAACAAAGTCAGAACAGTTGGTGATTTAATATCTGAAATGCAATTCAGATGAAGTCATATCTGCACTCTGCCAATTTTCAATTGCTTCCAGCATCTTAAACACCATGTGCCAAAATCTTCTACCCACCTCACTCACCAGGCACCTCTGCCTCCTCGTCTCTGCAGCTCACACCTGTCTTTGATCCTCCTCCCCCTGAGTCCGTGGCACATCTAATCAGCTTCATAGATCAGAGATTCAGTCTTCCCTTGTCACCCTCCTGTCCCCAACTCCCCTCTTCCGGTTCCCTGCAGAGGTCACACCTGGCTTTCTGCCTGTTCTCAGCCTTCTCTACTCTTCTGCACAACTCTGCTGCTTTCGTTTGTTCTGATTGCAATTCTAGGCACAGCGTTCTCCTCCCAGAAGTTGCTTGGTGGGTCCCCATAGCCTGCTGGAGCACATACTCCTTTATTGCAGATTTGTGGAGCTCTTATCTCCTGATTCCATTCAGTAGGTTTTATTTCATTTCTTCCTGTTACATTCAGCTCCACACTCTGCACTAATACATGTGCATTATTTTACCCCTACACACAATACCTGCTTTCCCTCTTTCTAGATATTTTTAATCCTCTCTTTCACCCAAAACCTCTTTACTCATCTGCCTTCCAATTCACATAAGGTTATTGCTGTTTACTGTCGCCAAGGGTCATGAGTTTCCTTAAGTTTCTCTTCCCCAAAGACACATTATTGGAAACATTCTCTTCACCAGCTGTTGGGACACAGCGGCAGCTTCCTCATTGCTCGCCAGGCTTTGCTTCGCCAATGCTTTGTGTGTCTTTGTGTTTCATCTCTGTGCTGATATCTAACCTAAATTTTGGGAAAACTTAAGGATAGGTCTATCTTGGCCTTACTTGTTTACCAGGGACTGTGCTGAGTACTTTGGAAGAAGGCCCCTTTTAGAAAGTCTTTGCTTCCTATGGACATATTTGCCTGGAAGGACATGCACACCTGACAGCTGGGGCCTAGAGTGTGAAGATAGAAGATGGGTTGGGGGTGAGAGGAGCAGCTGTGTGCAGGTACCAGGTATTCACCACTTTTGCACTTGTGAGTTCTCAGATGCCTTGAATAAAGTGAATTAAGTCAGGTTATCTCTCTCCCAAATAGCATCAGGATAGAGCTCAGTAGAGAGTTTTGGACCCAGCCAACAGAGAATGGATGATATTTTTGTTTAGAAAAATATGCTTAGCTCTAGCATATCTATGATATCCTGGGCTACTCTCTTCCTCCTGACAATTAAGAAAAGCATTTCATTCCCTTCTATGTTCTGCAGACTCTAGCGTGCTCTTTGCCTGAGACCCAGTAACCCTATCTGTTTTAAACACATAAGTAGGTTAGTTATTCTGGAAGTCTGTAATTCCTATTCTAGGTGGTGGGTTCCATTTCTTACCAGGCTATTTATTCCTCCTATGAATGGTTCACATGAGTGTAATTCAGTATAGGACTTTTCCCATATCTAGAATTTCCCTCAAAATATAGACCCTTTTGTTGATATCCATCCCTTTCAGACTCTTTAACAACTTGTCCTCAGTGAAAACAGAAATAAAAAGTCAGAGCCTTAATATTTTGTCTGAGGACTATAAAGAATTGTGGTATGTTAGTCCTGTTGAGAATAGCCTACAACTCTTGTAGAGTAGAAACCTTTCTACTGAGTTACAATCTCACATAGAGACTTTGATTTCACATGCACCAAGCAGAGAAATCAGCATCAACAAGCAGGTGTTCATGATTCTTCAGAGATAATCCCCTAACTTAATTGAGTTAAGTTTTTGAAACACCAGTGTGTCAATAGTACTTGAGCAGGCAAAGGAGAGGCACGGAGAAAAAGGAGAAAATCAGTAACATTAGGTTTTAGTTAACACTGTCTTTAAAGGATTTAGAGGCAGTTTAGTCGCTAGTGGTAACTGCTCCACCACATGTTCACATGTCACTGTGAACACTGACTTAAATCAGCACTGAACAGTCCCCGAAGGAGAAACACAGGGTCAGTTTCCTTTGAGCCTGTGGTCACTGCGCGGCTGCCAACCGATCAGCACATACCCTCGTTTTAATGTGAGTGTCTGCTCTGAGTCCCTGGATTCCCCACATAGTGTTGATTCATTAACATTGAGCTCATGACCAATAGCAAAACGGCTGACACCCAAGGGAGGCTTGTGAACTGAGTCTGTTCTCTGGGAGACACATCACAGCCTTCTTGCTTCCAGCCACGCAAAACAGCCCTGAGCCACATTGCCCTTTGCGGCCATTTAGAACAGCAATAGCACCAAGAAGAAGCACAAGATTGCAAAATGCAACACTAAGTGGGCCACAGAAAGGACAGTTGTTTACAGGCAAAGTGTAGTCGCCTTGTTTCACCTCAGCCAGGAGTGTGGAAGTCAGATGATTTTCCTCTTCTTTAGATAGTACATGTTTGTGATACACGGTGAATACATTCCTGTGAGGATTGTGACGCATACGTACCACATCCACATCTTTTACACTCCCCTCCATCCTGGGTCCTTCCTATCACCACAAAGTTCCAGTCTCCATGTCCGGCAGTGACCCCGGAAGCCCGGCGAGTAGTCACTCTGGGGTTACATAAATTCAGAGTTGGCAAATCCACAACTGTGTGAATGACAGGAACAAACTGCATTTTAAAGGCATATTAACGTGAATTATAAAATTTACAAGGCAGAATTGAGACCAACACAAAATATTGGGTCCTGAACAGATACATAATTTGCAAGGCCCAGTGCCAGATCAAAAGGCAGACTCTTTTGTTGGAAAAGACAATAGCAGAACAAAGACCTGAGTTGGGCCCTTTCCTCCTGCCCAGCAACTGAGCGCCTCGGGCTGGCTCTGACCTGACATTTAGCTTCATACAACCTGGAAATAGGTCTGGGGGCTGAAGCCAGGATGATTTGATGAAGGTAGCAGCATTTGAGTAAAGTCTGGAGTGGGTTGGAAGAGTATCAAATGAACATGACCAACGTACTGGGTGCTACTATAGGCACAGATAGGACAGTTTGGTGCATGCGGTGGGGGCCCAAATACAATGGCTGTGTGACACTTGTTGACCTGACTGTAAGCCAGGTCCTAGAGCAAATGCCTTAACCTTGTCTCGTTTAATCATCACAGCCATGCTGGGCAGGGTAATGCCATTGTCCACCCCAATGGCATTATTGCATTATTACAATATTGCCATATTGTAAGGGGAAACACAATAGTGTGAGGCTAAATAACTTACCCAGAGTTGTACAGCAAGGAGCAGTGTCTCTCTGATCCCATGTTTACTCACAACTCATCCATATTTCCACAGGAAGTTCACATTGCCCAGCTTTTTCAAGGAGCCAACTGCAGCTGTCTCACTATGAATGGGCCAGGTCAGCAAGCACACGCGTCATAGGGTCCCAAAGGTATGACCCAAGCCCGGGAGAGCATCTCCATTCCTAACTGCTCCAGTCCAACAGTTAGACAGAGTCAGGGACCTTTTCATTTTTTTAAATAACTCTCTAGAGTTCACAAAATATTTCCACTTCTGTTATCTTAAAGGTTCTTACAACAGTCCCAGTAACATATTATACACATGGGAAACTGAGGCAGGATGACTGACAAATCCAAGGAAAGGCAATTGGTAAGTAGAAGGCTAGAACTTTTATTAATGGTGCTATTTTATTATTCATCATTGTTAACTTCTTATTGTGAGTTATTTATGAAGTAAAGTAATCTATCAAGTAAGTGAGTAATTTCTAAAAATTACCATAGGAGGTATGGACAGGAAAACCAGTTATGTAGGGTTTGGACTCTTGATGCTTTTAGGCATCCCCTGGGGGTCTTGGAACTTTTGCCCATGGAGGAGGAGAGAGTTTTGTTTTTAAAACTAGAGAATACAAAAATGCTTTGGTTCTTCTCACCCGAGCCTCTCACTGAAGTGGATCCTGTATTCAGTTTGCTCAGCCAGTGGTTCTACAATGGAGCAGGAATACAGAGGGTTCGGCAGTAAAATTACTACTTGGAATAGACTATGTGCCACGAATCTTCTGGCAGTTTATCTCAATTCGTGGACCGTACAGCGGAGGGGATTCTCCAGTTTCTCCGAACAGGTTAATTAAGCAAAGTTGCTGGAGGGAGGTCCCTCAGCGTTGGGAAGGGAGAGCAGAGCCTCATTTGAAGACTCGGGCACCGACTGGCGTCCTTGCCCAGCACTGGAAGGCTCTTTGGATCGGGAAGAGGAGTCTTGGTTTGCTTCTTGCTGCCTTGGCTCTGGCCACCCTGTCTGTCTCGCAGCCAGTCACGAGGCCCTCCTGGGCCCTCTATCCTCCAGCAGCCGTGAGGGGATGAAGGCTTGCTCTACTCCCAGCAGCGGCAATCAGAGGAGGAGGGCAAGGTCCTTTCTGTGCCTCGCTGCGCTGGGCCATGGGGGAGGGACCTACAAGGAGAGATGCTGGCTGTTTTCCAGTATTAATGGTGAGCGTCTGCTGCGGCTATTTGCACGGTAAACAAAATTAAACAACAACAACAAAAAAAAACAGAGAGGAGCAAAACAACCCAAATGATCAAAAAACATTCTGGTGGGGGGTGTACAACTTGCTTTCTCCCCGCAGCAGAAGCCCAAGTGTGCGTACCCACTGGCAAGATCGACGGTGGCCGAAGTACCTCCGGCGTCCCTTTTCTCGGGAACACATGCACACGCATACATTGAAGAAAGAACATGCACTTTGTGCCCCTGAGAAGTGTCGCACGTCCGAATAGTTAAGTAGGACATTTCACACATGAATGAGGGGTCTGCATCGCAAGTATAAGTCAGCGGAGACCTGTGAAAATCACCAAAAGGGACCAGGAGACATTCAACAATTTTATTCAATTGAGTAAGGAGAGAAATTCCAGAGTAGCTCCCATCCTTCTGTCTCATCAAGAAATTTCTGGTAGACTCTTTGTATGGAAAGTTGTGTCTACAGTTTTCCATCTGCCATGGTAGTCGTTATTAATGAGGCTGCTGTTACCATCTTGGGCTGTGATTTTTGTCAACTCGTCAATGCTAAATAGGGTCGGTCCTGGGGGGAAAGATACCTGAGCGGCTTGGATGGTGTGTCTTGCATAGCACGTGAGAAATCTCTGGGCTGTTAATACCACATTCTAAAAGGAACATAAAATGAAATCTGCAAACATTCTATTTCCTGAGACTCACCCAGCAGATTTTCCTGAAATCCGGTTTGAGCTGGGAAGTTCGCTTCCTATCCCAGATGCGAGTACGCTGAGTTCATATTTCTCTCAGATTCCATCAGAACAATTCCTACTCACTGTCAACACTGGGATTTTAGGTGTCTTGGCTCTCACTGGATGCACACAAGCTTTATTCTTGGGGGGCTGCATCCTGGTGGAGGAGTTAACTGGATCCTTGGGGAGCTAACTGTCATGTCCGGAGCTGCCCTGAGACAGTAGTCCATGAAAGTGAGGGCTACATTTATTTTCTGGTGCCTGGAATTGAACCTAAGGCCTGTGTATGCTAAGCATGGATGGTACCACTGTGTTACACCCAAGAGCTTCTTTAAAATTTTGCTTGTAGTTTAATTTTTGCATTAGTTTTAGAAAGTAAATTAAAGCTAAACAATGTTTGAAAAATAACCTCCAGATTTTGTGCAGTGACTGAACAACTTGGCTACAGGTGGAGTCTTTTAAAAATCTAGAATCCCAGTGTTGCCAGGCAGAAAACAGAGGGTGATTGTGAGCAAAGGCAGACAATTTGCAAGTATAACTTAAGCCTAAATACGTTATAATACATCATATTAGAAATACCAGTGAAGCAATTAATTTTATCCTATCTCTTTAATCCAATTCTTAACCCAATCTTTAGTCCAATTCCCTTCCTTCTTGGCCTGTCTAACCCATCTCCCAATACATTTCATTTTAAAGGCAGATAGAATTGAGCCTAAGAAAAGAAGTTTATCGTATCTGTCAGTGAGGTGGTGAATACATGCAGACTCATGGATACCTTCTGTATATCTCTTCAAACACAGCAGAAATGACAATAACAAGAACATGTGAAGAATGAGTGGTTATTACGTACCAGACACTGTGCCAAGCAACGTACACCCAGTGTCTCATCTCATCTTTGTAATAATGTTGTCACTCTTATGCTTCCTGTGCTGGTGAGTTTCTAGTGACTCTCCAAGGCCTCCAACTAGTAAGGAACAGAGCTGTTGTTCGCACCCCAGTTTGAATGATGCCTCAGTTTACGCTCTTCAGCACCGCACTCAACCAAATAGGTTTCTTGCCACAACTAATACTGGAAGTTCATGAGCACATGACGTCCCAGGGATTGACGTCTTTAAGGAAACAGTGAAGTATGTGCAATCGCTGAGGACTTAGAGATTTCTATGTTAATCTTGACTTACCCAGAAGGTCAGATCAGCTGAAGATGATGTTTCTAAACAATTTAAATTCATTAACTTCTAAATTCTTTTTGTGGCTTTTTCTTTTGTCCTTCCTATAGCAAGACAATATTTAAGAATCTATGTTACTTTCTTTTTTTTGAGACAGGGTCTCGTTTTGTAGTTCAGGCTGGCCCTGAGCTCAGCCTCCAACTCACATCACAGCAATCCTCCTGCCTCTGCCTCCCAAGTGCTGGGATTACAGGCGTGAGCCACCACGCCCAGCACTGTGGTATGTGGTGCTGGTTGGTGCTGGGGTGAGTCTCCAGGCCCAGTATTGTATGTGGTTACCAGGGAACTGAACCCGGGCCCTTGCGCTTGCAAGACAGGCGTCAGAACCACTGAGCTAAATCCCTGGCCCCTATGTTACTTTCTTATAAGGTTTGCTGATTGCTCTTCCATTGCCCTGACTTTTGCATCCCTCAAATATTATTTTAAACTCTTAGATATCTGGTATATCACAGTACATCTTTGTTTGGAGGGTTTTTTCTTTATACTTTTAAATTTTTCTTTTTTTCCATCTATTTTGAGGATAAGCCAAGAATCTCCTCTAAAGAAAGCTGTACCTGTTCATATTGTTTATTGTTTTGTTTCCTCGCTCTGCCTCAGCCTGAATTCAGTGTTTTGAACTTTTCCTGTTTTGTTTTTTGGTTTTTTTGCATCCCCAGTGTCTTTCTTTACCTTATTCCTTCTTCCCACTCCTTTTCCATCGTAAATATTTAACATGGTGCACCTTCCTGAGGAAAGCAGCCCCTCCAGGAAAGAGGAGGTTCTGCTGCCCAAGCTGCCAATTCAGCATGGCAGTGGGGGAGGCAACTGAGAAGCGCGCACCTAGAATCGCTGAGAGGTGTGGAAAAACCCGGTCAGGTGGATGAAAACTGTGGGATCCCTGAGTCTCCTGGGCTGTGTTCGCTGCTCACAGAACTTCAGCAGGTTGAGGCCTGCTCACCTCTCCCGGAGGACAAGTGCTTCTGCTAATGGAATTCATCTGTTTTCCTAGGGCTCTGTTTTGTTATCTTAAGTCAAACCTCACGAGCCAGTGAGGGTGGCAGCTGCCCCTGCTGTGCCCGTCCTGGCACGGCTGTGATCCTTCTCTGTGCATCAGCATCAAGAGGAAGCTGCCATTTCCGGGCACCCAGCGCAGCCCTTCAACCCATCTACTCTCCTGTCCTATCTTCTCATTCACGGTTAACTGTGAAATCCCAAGCACAGGAGAGATCGTGAAAAGACCACTGAATGGTGCATCCTCGCCCCCGACAGTGACATTGTTTTTCTTCTTTTAGCTCCGGGGACTGAGCCCAGAGCCTCGCGCACGCTAAGCACCGCTCTACCCTCAAACTTGTAACCCCGGCCCCAATTAATTTTTCTCTCTGTGGGGGTTTTCTTTTGCAGACCAGAGTCTCAAATTCTAATGTTACTGTAACTAATTCCTGGAAAATGGTGGATTTTATTTTTTAAAGCACACTTAAATTAAAGCAGACTTTTCTTTTGGTAAACTATTTTTAGTAAAATGCATAGGATTAAAAAAAAAAAACAACCCAACACTAACAATATGCTCAATCTGGATGTGAAAGCACGTTGTTAACTAAAAAGCATTTTATTAATATCATTTAAGAAATAAACTGGCCTATTAGTCTAAGAGAAATTTAACCTTGTATAAGTTGCAATGAATACATGACAAGACCTCTTTACAGATCCTCGGGTGAAAGATTTTAAACTATTAAAAATGCTAAATTGCTTGTAGACATATTATTTAATTTGCATAAAACACTACACAGGGAGTCACTATCTAAAAGGACAGAGATGACAAGATGCAGAGTCTGAAACATGTGTGCTGAGAAACAGCTGAAGCTTGCAGAGTGAGAACTTCCCCATTTGGGGAGGGTCGCGATGGGGGCTGAAGCCAGGCCTTTGAACAGGCAGGCAGGGCAAGTCCGCTCCCACTGAGCCACCCCCTCTGCCTCCTTATTTTTCCTGTAAGGGGCTGTCTCTCACTGCATTTCTCAATCTGGTCTCCAGTTCCTGGGCTCAAGGGACTCTCCTGCCTCAGTCTCCTGAGTAGTTGGATTAGGGGTATATGTGGCCACTCCTGGCTTCTTAGCATCTCTGATTTCAAGGTTAATTTGAATCACCTTAGATGACTACGCACCCATTCTGCAGCCTATGTAGTGTGGTTTGGAATTCAAGTGCCTCACTGGGCTTAGCGAAGAGGAAAGGCGAGAAGGCCGTCGTCAAAGGTCGCCTTGACAATGGCAAATGCCTTATTCAGTGTGAGTCCCCCGTAGTACAAGCTGTCCTGAAGTTCTCGCTCCTTCTTTCCACTGAAGAGAATTATGAGTTAGGAAATGCAACCCACTGAGAAGCGAGTCCTCCTGCGAACCCGAAGGTTGGCGCTCCCGACTTGATTGATTGCACTGACGCACTCCTTTCTCCCTGGCAGGAGCAGCCTTGCCCCTGCCCAGGACCACGGTGCCATCTCCTCCGAGCGGCTCACCAGCCTGCCATCCATTATCCTCCACCCAACAGCTGTTTTTCCCGTGCACTCCATGCAGCCGAGGCTTTTCTGAGCCTGTTTTGTTTTTTTTTTTAAAGATGTTCATATGGTTTTTGTGATTCTCTTTGAGAACTAACTAAACGACTGTTCTTCCTTCCTCCCCCACTGCTATATTTGACGCCACCAACCAAGCATCTGGCCATCCTGGGTTCACATCTCAGGGACTTGGACAGGTACAGCCTGGTGACTGGGGGCCGCAGCCCTCGGCATTTGCCATGGTGCCAGCTTCATGCCAACATCACGACCAGAGCCTCCCTGAAAGGCGGGAGTCGCAGAGCCTGCGTCTTTCCTGTGCCCCCAGCACCCGGAACCACACAGATAGCATCAGGCTCCAACTGGAAAACAGGCTGCTGCCTTCTTTCCTTCCAGGCAATACCGTAATGGGAATGGGAGGGTTCTTCAAAGGAAAATGAACAGCTATTTCCAGCAGCCTGGACAGCCTACACAGAGAGTCATCAGAATGGGCCAACGCACAGAGCTGAAATGTAAAGTTTTCCACCTTCACGGTAAATTTCCCCCTTACAAATGAAAGCAATTCTTCTGCTCCTGTAGTGAGACTTTCATTTTGGTTAAGAAAAAAAAAGAATTCTCTGAATTTTAAAAAATATTTCTTTGCATATTCTATCAAAGAGTACATAAGTGAATATTGGGATTCTCATTTCCTGTCTGGTACATTTCAGAGACAGAAAAGTCGAATTGAGTTCTGCTAGTCAGAGAGAGGTAGAATCTATGCTTGAAGTCAGAAGCCAGTGCGTACCTTCATCCCAGCTCCTGAGGAGACCAAAGTAGGAAAATAACTGCTTATAACTGCAGGTCAGTCTGAGCAACATGACGAGGGCCACATCTCTAAAAACACACTTATCAAAAGAAAACAGGAGGTTAACACCTTTTGAGCTTTCAACTTGGATTTTGTCCATTGAGCCTCACAAACCATAATCAACATGCACTGCCACCCTGCAGACTGTATATCTTGCAAATCTTGTAGGAGATTCTTGAGGTACCATAAACCATGAAATCATGTTTCGAGCGGTTTGCCACCAGATCTGCCAGGAGAGATATTTTCTCCATTTTCTTGTGCTCCATTTGTCACATTCGTAACCAAAATTATTATTTGTGTGCTTTGGGAAATAAGTTTTAATTTGCATTTGCCAAAAAAAACAAAACTAGAACTATAATATATATTATACATGTGGCTTTGGGAATGTGTACTTTTGGTCTTTGGATAGAAAGTGTCAAAAATCAAATCCAAGCCCTGCCTAGTTGACAAATTTTATAACTGTCTAAGGTTTAAAGCAATACAGATTGTCTGAGCCAATAAGTTGATTTGGTGAGAGCGAAATGCTAATGAGTCTTTGATCCGTGCAGAGGCCAGTGAGCTCGAAGCACAGCCCCAGCCTGCACCCCTCACCCTGCCAGCTGTCTCACAAATGCCTGCCATTGGTCACAGGGGGGACCAGGAGAACAGGGAGTGGGGCCGGATCAGTGCAAATCCATCACTGTCCAACCCATCACTCAAGCACCAGTCCTCCGCGTGACAAACCAGCAGTGTTCTCTGTCTAGGCAGAGATGGGGAAGTTATGATGAAGGAATGTTCTTTAAAAAATGTTAGTGTTGGTTTTCAAATGAGACTGTTTATCCTTATACTGAAGTTTGATGTAGCTAGGATTGTGCCTTGTGGTTTGAAGTGTCTGAGGTTAGCTCGCTTGTGTAGTGGGGGGAGGTACAAATAGCTAGTCCTCAGGAAAACTCACTGGGCACCAGGGATGGGATGTCAAGCTCTGGGAAGGAGCACAGAGCAGCTGCACTCTGATGGGGAAGCCGAAACAAGCCATAGCAGCTGGACAAATGCAAGAGGTCAGGCTCTGTTTGTGGACACTGACTTCTCTCTGCCTACCCCCGTAGGATTTATCAAAGCCCCGCACCCAGAAGTAACTTCCAGGGCATTTTCTACATACACCGCCCCTCCTTGAGATACTGATCTGGGAGACAGAGGTCTGTTGTCAGCCCTTAGCCCGCAGAGGACAGAGTCACCTTCCTCTGCCATGTGCTATGTTTTGAAGCAGGTTTAAGAGAGAGGAGGAAATTATCCACAACAATTGTATTGAGAAGGTAAATTTACAAATAACTTTTTCTCTGCTGTCTCCTTTTCTGATGAAAATGCTATCTATAGTCAACAGAGTTTAATCAAGCTTGACTACAATATGCTATATGCTGAGAACAAGGGGTGCAGACAGAGACCTCACACTAGGTTGGTCACTGGGATTCCCATATATGCTTCACGTCCCACTCACTCTGTCTCATCAGTGAGACATTAGATGTAGAATGTATAAGATAGTAAGAAATTATTTCACTAACTAGAAGTCTAAACTAAGAAAACCAAGGAGGTACAGAGAACGTAGCCTTTTGTAACACCCAGGAACTAGGATTATTACTTTTCAAAACTGTGACTGTTGATCTGGCTGGAAATCAGGGTGAACACCTTTATGTGGTAAGAGCAGGTGTGGTGCACCGGGGAAACCATGGCGAGAGATAATAGGATCATTTGTACTAGACAGTGTTCCAGTTTGGGTGTGCAAAGAGCTGGAACCCAAGATGAGACGGTGTTGTTTCTGGCCTGTTTTGTATTCTAGTGCAGGCTCCCATTTTAAAACGATTTGGGTTCCAAAAGCTGGTTTGGAAGTTTGTTGTGTGGAATTTGAAGTGCTCTGCCTCATAAGAACACAAGGAATATTCACAATAGCAGGACTCGGGTGATAGCCCCTGAGAATGTGACCCCGAGGGGCTCAGCCCACCCTTCAGCTTTGCAGGCAGCCTCTCTCCTAGCCATACCTCTCCAGCCCCATCCAGCCACGATCTTCCCAGGCTCCTCCCACATCAGGACTTGGAGTCCACTTCCCTGTCCCACCACCAACCCCTCTGGGCTAGCAACCTCTCCTTTTGCAGAGACCTTTCCTTAGCGCGACCATCTTACCCTCCACACTCAGAATCACCTTCTTTCCTCCCTAGCCCTTTTCCTTCCTCAAGCAACACAAGATAAGGACTTGTTTAGTATATAATCGGGTCTCGCACCAGAAGGTGAGCTTGAAAGGGGAGGGATATTTGTCTGTTTCCTTCCCTGACTACTCTCAGGACCCAGGACAGTGTCTGGCAGAGTCTGCCTTGTAAACATCGGTTAAATAAATACAAATTTCAAACTACTTCCCCACAGTGGCCTTGGAGTTGGCAGCCTGTTCTAGTGACCAGGAGCGAGAGGGCCAGGCCAAGTCTTCTCTCACGCAGGAGCCACACATTTCAGGCCTGCTGGCACAAGCAAACGGAGCCCGGCCTGGGAAAGGCTGCGACGCGCTCCTGGGAGGCACCGCGGATTTCCATCTGCAAAACCACCATGTCCTTGAGCTGTTCTTAAAGATCGTGATGCGAGGTCGACATCCGTGGTAATGATGGTGACGTTTCATGTTGCCTGGTATTCGCTGCCATGTTGGTAGTAGTGCTTCTGGCCTGAGGCCATGGCTTCCTGCAGATGCGACAGAACTGGCGTGGGATCTGGTGTGCTCAGGGCTTGCTTCTGACCAGGGAAAGGTGACCAAGAGGCTTCGCAGATTGTACTGGGAGGGACAGAGGCATCTCTACCCCTTCTGTAGCCACCATGCTGCTCTCTCACAGGGAGAGTGGAGGATGGATTTCAGGGCCCTGGCTTCTCCAAGGATGAGGACGATCCACACTGGAGAGCTTGGAGCCCCGAGCCCTCCCCCAATCTTGGCACAAATATTCCCATTTTAACTCTTCCACTATGTCCTCAAAAGGAGTTTCCCTTCCCCAGTGAGGTGAAATTACCTTTGAATGTTGCCCAGGCTGCTCTCCGGCTGTGGGTCTCTCCCATTGTTCCCGGCTGCCCTGTAGCTCTATGATATATCAAAATTTAAATGTCTAAGATGCATTTTAAATTCTCCTTCTGCGTGTCAAGCAGACTTTCTTTTATAAATCCTGAAATCACCTTTGAAATTTTAGACAAGGGCAGATGTCACTTAATGTGACTGGCAAACGTTCCACGCGCCATTTGTTGTGTGTGGTTGTTGTTTTCCCTTTTGCTTCTTTTTTATTTTTTTCTTCCTTTTTAAAAATCACCATCGCACTATAAAACCAATTAAAACAAACTTTTCAAAGACTCTTATTTCCTGGCTACGATATTCGAACCTCTGACTTTTTCAGAAGCAGAAGATAAGACTTTCTGATTAGCTGGGGGTGGGATGTTTATTCAATCTGTTCATTTTATACATTACAGATACTGCTTTTTCATTTTTATGCCATGTCAGTGGCATATACTCTCTGAAATTAATAAATACAATACATACTATCAATGTGTGAAATTAAAAAAAATATTTCCATAGTTTGACATACAAAAATGTACTCACACACTTTTGAAGTCTACTGTCAAATCATTTCACATCTGTACCTAAAGCAAACAGACATAATGCTAACAGCTTGTTAGAATTCAGAAATGCCACCCGCTAATCAGCCCACCTGTAGCATTCTCAGTCCATCTTGTAAGCTGCATAGCCTGCTGCCAAGACGCTTGACAAGAAAATGTATATTAAATTATTGAATAAAATTGGAAATATTGTACAGTGTGGGATGAAGAGAATGCACGACGTGTGGCCAGCGAACATACTGCACCTTTTCATTCTACTGCCTGCTTGGAGGTGACCTCGCTTCACTCCCACTTACCATAAATTATGAAGCTACTAAGTCCCTGGATGCAAAGTCGGTAGCAAGGTTTTTTCATTGTTTCTACCAAGTTCTGTCAGATGTAGTTGGCAGTGGCAAAAATGGAAACCAAGACAAAGAGCAGAAAGCAAACTCGGAGTCGTTTGAAGGAAGCAATCCCATTTTAGTAAAATTCCATCCTGTGTACAGAGTAAAGCAGAAGATTTCTTGCCCTTCTTTAGAAATCACAGTAGCGATGGTGCCAACCGAACCCGATCATTAGGAATTGTTTAAAATCCTACAGAAAGGATCTTTTGGTCTTTCTGAGCAAAAAAAAAAAAAAAAGAATTTTGTTTTTAAAGCCAAATAAAATGCAAAAGTAAAATAAAGCTGTTAAGATCTTTGGAACAGAACAGGGCAGCAGATCACAGAACAAACCGTGAGTGCCCTCTACCCACGCCAGGAAGCTCGTGAAATCGGTGTGTAAGAGTGGCATTCGCAACACAATCACATTCTACAAATTATTAGTTTCTATAGAATATAAATGAATGTGCTCACAGAAGTGTCTTCTCTGGGGGTCTGTGAGTAAGAAATGCCAGTTTAGCATCTGTTCTTTTAAGGCTATTTGCTCTGGGAAGGCAGTGTGTTTTGCCATAAATTTAGGTCATTAATTTGTATCTGTTCTTTGTTTATTTAAGAAACAGGACAAAAGGGCAGCTGCGGAAACATTTGGCTGTGCCGAGGGGAAGTGGGCTCAACATGCTGGAATTCTGCACATGGCCAGCTTGAGTTTGTACCCACAGCTACAGGACCGAACTTTACGGAAACACTTTGCCAAGCCATGTGGCGCTCGACTTCTCTTTGCATCAATACCCTTTTAATTACCTGATCCTGGGGGGAAAAAAGTTAGAGAAAGTATCTGTGCAGAAGTCTGGGAACCTGTGGAGAATCAGATTTTTCTTTTAAAAAAAATCCTCATGATAAAATATCTAGCGACTGTTTTACAGAATATCAATATAAATTCTGCAAGTGGCCTGCGAAGGTAAGATGATGACCTATATAATTTGATATTTATAAATGGAAGCACAATAATATCCAGTAAATTGATTGTTAACAACATTTAATGTTCTGAAGTTGGCCATTAAGTACAGAATCATTTGAAAGGCATTATTGCTATTATGAAACATTGCAGAGGTTTTATTTATTATCATAAACCTAATGGACTCTGCAAATTAGGTGTATTTACAAAGATCATTTGCTGCTTGTTGTTACTGAATTATAAGCGCTTTAATTCATATAGATGGTAGATCATAGGGTTTTCAAGAATGGCCTAGATTTAAGCTACTTTTTAAACAACAAGGGAACATAATAATACCTTGGATCTGAAAATAACAACATCGAGGATAATAATTACATAACATTCTTGTAACCATGTAAAAAGAAGTGTTAGAATCATTTAAAAGGTTATATTTGAAAATTATAAGTGTGCTATTTAAAACTACACTTTAGAAATAAAAGAAAAATGAAGTAAAAATCATCGTAAGTGAATTTGAAACAACAAAGAAAAATTTGTGCCTATAATTGCTTTTCTTGTGGATGAAATGTGAGCCCCTCCCCACATTTTTTTCAGGAGATTCCTCCCTGTCCCAGGGACAGTGTGGCCACTATGAATCCTGAGTTTACTGCTTTCAGACTGACCCTACAAGCCATTTGCTGTGTTTATGAGGTTTTCAAAGGTATAGTGGAAATTAAGTACTTCACTGAAAAGAGACTTAATTTTTCTTCTGACTAAGAATATTTTTTTCAGATATTCTCCTGTAAAAAAAAAGTTGTGGCTGGGACTTTGGTTAGAACTGGAGGGGCTCTTCAAGGTAAGATCGCGCTCCAAGCTGTTCTCTGGGGCATTCAGGACGAGGTGTACTCAGAGCCGGAGGTACGGAGCTGTCGGCCCTGCAGCCAGCGTCTGGCGGTTGTCTGCAGGGCAACCTGGACGGTCGCATTGAGAACAAGGCTGTACGAAGGCGCTGCAGGAAGATCTGCCTTTCATTTTTCCTTGCCTTGTCTTCAGACTCATCAGTAGGGTCCAGGCAGATCCTGATGTGCTGCACGTGGGATAAATCATCCTGTGGCTCAAAGAAAGAATGTTCTCTCCATATGTCATAGGTTTGTGTGTGTCTGCGTGTGCTCAGCTGGTACAGAGAAAAATTTAGGAAGCATCACACCACTTCATTCCTAGGAAAAAGCTGAATAGATTTTTTTCAATATTGGTAAAAAAACAAAAACAAAAACCAAAAAAACACATACACACAATGAAAAGTGAAATCAACTAGATGTGGGATCTCATCAGGTTTCTCAGACTCAGGGATTCTATTGAGAGGACAAAATCCTGGAAAGATGCTTTCTGAATACACACATCCCAGTCACTTTGTGTTTCTTGTGTACAGTGTTACGTCCATCAATATGTGGATGACATCCAAGCCAACATCCATTCAGCAGTACGATAAGTGAAGAAATACACTAGATGTTATAATATCTAATGCCATCTGGAAAACAAAATAATATTTAATCTTTCATCAGAAACAGTGTACCAAGGATAGCTAGACTCATAAGCTAGGATTTATTTAAAACTATCATTTTAGTAAAAAATAAATGAACGAAATCGAGATTATTCTAAAACAAAGGGAGCTCTAGCCATGGTCCTATCCACCTGTTGTCCTGTTGCTTGGAAGGCTGAGGCAGGAAGGTCACTTAAATTCAGCTCAGATAAACACAGTGAGACCTTATCTTAAAGGTGATTGAATGAATGAATGAATATTAAATATATTATTCCTCAGGGGAAAGCTAAAAAAGGAAAGAAAAACTTGATGGTAAAAACAAAAAAACTGGAATCAAAGCTTCTGCATATAAGGAGGTGAGGAGTTTCAGGAATTGTGGGGGAATGGGAAAAAATGAGAACCATGATGCATCATGTACAGGTACAAATTCTCAGTGAGGCATGTGATCATAATGTATATCTGAAAGGTATCAATAAGTAATACAGGAAAAAAATTATACATCTACCTAGATACAGACATAAAAATTTGCTCCTGAAAAATTTCCCAAAGAATCCAAAACAACTAACATAAACTGGAAATAGGAGAGCCTCAGAATTTATCTATCAGAAGGAAACTGATCCTGAGCTCCTGAAGCAGGGTACAAAACACTTAGGCTTGTCTCACCAGCCATCGTGTTTCAACTCCTCTCTGGATGCTTTGCTTGTTTGCCTCCATCAGGCTTTCTTTGTCTTCCCACGCTGTTCCCTACGGCCGGAAGTTTGGCCCTTTACTGTAGCCAGGAGGCATCTATATTGCCCTGTATTGGCCTCTTAATGGCCAGAAAGAAAGACATCATGTGCATATGAAGTAATATGGTGTTTATGTGTGTGAGAGAGAAATGACCTGAGCTCCTCTCCTGCTACCTCGTTCTACTCCAGGATCCCTGCCCACCCACTCCCCAGCTTTTCTCGATGACTTTGTCTCCTGAAGCCAGCTCACATGTTCTCCATCTGATCACCTTCCCCAGGGTGGTTGTGGCCTTTGGGGTGCAGTCTAGGTGCTAACGGAATGATTATTCATTGTGATCTCCAAGCATGAACGCTCTCCTCTCTTTAGAGAGGCTCTGCTCCCTAGAGAACAGTTTGGCAGCATTTTTCTCAAAGTGAAATAAAAAATGCATCACACTTAAAAAAAATCCCACATGGCATCTCTCAGGAGACTTTTGATGCAGGTTCCTTTTCTGTCAAAGGAAGAGACAATGTTGTAGTAGAAAAACCTCACACCGGGCATCAAGAGAGCGCTCTTCTAGGCCTGGCTCTGCCCGTTCATAGTTGGAAATCTCTTCCAAGCCACCTATCTCTCTGGGGGTCTTCAGTCCCCAGTGTAAAATTAGAGGAGAGAGCCATGGCCTGTCCTGTCTGTCCTGGACACTTTCTGTGTCTAGGAAATGGAACCCTGAGACTTTGAAAGGAGACTTTGATGAAAACTTGGACTTGATGACTGTGAACGGACTACTCAGGTTCTGCCTCTTTGTTATATTTGTCTGCAAGTCACAGCAGTTTGGTCCTTTGTGCCAAGATTTCTCCAGGGAGGATGTCTAACAATCATTTTTGGAAAGTTTGAAAACAGGATTCTTCCTTTTTTGGTAATACTTATATAGTGAAAGAAAAATAGTCAATGTTGTAATTTTGTCTACTTCACAAAAAAAAAATCTAAGAATTATTCTGAGAAATAACTTTTTTAAAAAAGAAAAATTTTCTTTCTGATTGTATCAATATGGTCAGGTCAACTTATAATTCAAATAGACCTTATATCCACCTATTAAACTATTTTAAAATAAAATTGGAAAATCCCCTTTCCATCATATTTCAGTAAATATTCTGTATTATGTATTTTCTGTTGATTCGACTGTCATCATTGGAATGTGGTGGAAATGTCCTTGAAAAATTGCATAGGATCAAGAACCAAACAGTGAGCAAGACTGCTCAATATTTTGCATAAATAAAGAGGAGGAGAAGAAAGGGACCGGGAGGGATAATGTGAGGAAAGGCACCCAGCCTGGGTGGCTGCTCTCAGCCATATCTGTGCGCATGAGCAGGGTCCTTTACCGCAGTCACAATTAGTGCTCCTGGAGTTAGACAGTGTCGAATGTAAACTCGACGGGAAGCAAAGGTACTTTTCTTGCACAATAAGAGTATTGTGCCCTGGTCAGTTGATGTACCTTTTAAAAACGTCATCTGACTGTTGGTGCTTTGGAAAGTAGAAGTGTAATTAAGGCCAGTGTTTTCCCCACCTTGAGCTCAGCACACCTTACTTAGCAAACCACAAAGCCGTTTCAAGGTGTGGGTATGTGCCAAGCGTTCCCCAACACGAAGGGCACCGCGACTGCGTTCCTGAGGCGCTCCTTTTCTGCATCCA